>QXTE01000091.1:5027071-5101074 GCA_003942145.1 Platysternon megacephalum
TTTTTTTTTTTTTTTTTTTGCTGCCTGGGGCAGCAAAAACCCTGGAGCCGGCGCTGGATACAGACAAAGGAAACCCAGAATCCCGCAGGACGCCGTGTTGCTGATGCAGTAGGTGGGACCCTCCCTGAGTGTTGGTGCCAAACCAATGCCCCAGGACGGTGGTAGGGGGCAGTGCGACAGAGGGCAGGGATTCGAGAAATCTCCGGACGCCATTTGGAAGTGGGAGTGTTTGCTCCATTGTCCTGGCCCAGGCCCTGTTTAGGTCATTACCTCCTGCCTCACTGAATTCCTCCTTCAGATTCAATGAACTGAGCTAGTCTTCTTCACTTCCTGTCAGGGCTGGTGTTGGGGGGTGGCAAGCGGGGCAATTGCGCAGGGCCCCACGCCATGGGCCCCCCACGAAGCTAAGTTACATCATCTCTGCAGAGTCACTGTGGGTAACTGTAATGCGAATATTAGTCATTTAATCGCTAAAAGTGGAAATAAATCACACAAAAGCAGAGGTTTTCAATCTGTGGGGCATGCCCCCCTAAGGAGCTCAGAGAAACGTTTGGGGGTGGGGAACACAGGGATGCCAGGCGGCTCTGGTTTCAGCTTCAGCGGGGTGGGGCCCACTCCTTAGTTTCTGCCCTGCAGCAAGTCTAACACTGGCCCTGCTTCCTGTCCTAAATTGTTGCCTAGTGTTACTGTGCATTGCTAAACAGCAACTCTAGAAACGACTGCATTCCACTGACCAGCGAAGCAATCCCTGGATGTATAGAGAGTGTAACTCTGGTCTCACACCAGCATAAACCCAGTGTGACTCTCCAGTGGGGTCACTTCTGATATTCACGGGTGTATGTGAGATCAGACCCAGGCCCCAAATCTGGTACATGTGGTGCGATACAAACATCATTTTCTTTTTTCCTTCCAGGCCGTGGCCATATACAATATTCCAGCGCGGATTTGACTTGGTGCTGGGAGAGCAGCCTTCTGATAAGATCTTTAGGTAAGGCTTGGCTGCCCTGCCAGCCTCCCCGGTTACCTTAGCCCCCTGCCTCCAGCCAGCCAGCCCCTCCCTGTGCCCCCCCGGGCACAAACAGAACAATGGGCCTCAATCGGCCATCAATAAATACATTCCCCAGTTCCTGTGGGTCACGGGACATCTCGTGTGGGTGTCGAACAGAGGGATCTGATCGGCCACGTCTGGGTTGAGCGGTGACCTGGGGTAACCGGTTGATGGGTCTGCTTCAGTACAAGCACTAACGCAATGGAAGAAGCGAGTTATTACCGGGCTACCTGCACATATTCGCTGGCTGTGAAGGCAGCTGGACTTTGAGAGAGAGAGAGTGTGTGTGTGTGTGTGTACGCACGCGCGCAAAGCTGCATGGCTGCTCCTGTGCTATTCCCCGCCCCATTTGCTGTCCTTTCCATGCCCCCCTTTGCGTGGTGGCGGCTCTGGTGCATTCTCCCTCCTGCTTCCCCACTGTGTGGTTGCACCGGTGTTGATTCTCCTGTCCCCACAATCTCCCACCTTCCCATTTTCTCTGCCCTTAGCCCGGTTTCCCCTCTCTGCCCACAGGAGGTGTGACATGGCACTCTCGATGGGAACGCGTCATTTCCACTCTCCATTTACAGCGGACTAAGGGCCAGACCTCGAGGCCGTTACCTGGTTTAGACTTTACTCAGGCAAAGCTCTGACAGAAGTTGAGTAGAGCCTCACTAATGCCTCAGGATTTGGCCTGAGGACTGGGTGAAGACCTCAGCTTGTGTCCTACTACAGACCACCCTAGGCTCTGCATGGTCTCAGAGAGAGCCTCATTTCTCTTCCCCGCCCCCTCCGACCCCTTCTGGAGGCATCAATGAGTTAATGAATCAGTGAGTGCTTCCGGGGATGGGAGAGGGAAGACAGGAAGGGGGAAGAGGCAAAGAAGGTGGGGAATGCCTAGCTTCCTGTATTGAGTGAGGTGGAAAACCAAGATCCTGAGCACTTGGCAGCATTTCTGATGACTGGGTGTCAGGAGACTTGAGTTCTGTTTCCAACTCAGCCACGGAATCACTCTATAACCGCTGGCAAATCACTTACCTGCAGTGTGCCTCAGTTTCCCCATTGGCGAGAAGGGAATAATAATACAGAAATTTGTAAAGCACCTGGAATTAAAAAAAAACCCATTGGCTCTATTTCTCCTTTTCTGCTCCTCCTCCCCCCCCCCCTTTCTTTCTCATGCGTGTCTTCAGAGGGGGAGAGAGGTTTATAAACTCTGAGCTAGTGTGTACTGATGAGCCAGCCTGTAGGCTGGTATGCTTGGAGCAGCAGCGATGGTGCAAGGCAATTATATCGTGTGCGTGCACTCCAGCAGAATCAGAGGTGCCCGAGACTGCTGGGACCTCATTAGTTGAACACTTAGGTCCCCAAGGATGCAGCATGATGCCTCCGAACTCCCTGAATATTCATCGATCCGGGGCACGGTGCTCTCGGCAACTCCCTGTGCTGTTGTGTTGCTGGCTTGCCACCGGGAGCAGGCATGGAGTGCGGCGGTTTGTTTCCACCGTGGGCGTCGGGGAGGCATGGTATACACACCGAGCTCCAGTTCCTGCTCACAGTGCTGCGTCCCCTCCTCTCCCCACCCTGTGTCACCCTGTGTGGGGCTGGGAACAGGGTTACAGCATTCTCTGTGCTCTGCTGGTGCACGCGGGCTGCTCTTGGCTAGTGGGATTCTCCTGCCTGCTAGAGTCTGGCTTTTATTCTCAGTGGGTCTGCAGCTTCCCTGCATTCTGATTACCTGGCAAGCTCGGATGCTCTCCTCCATGATCTCCCACTGGTGGGTGAGTTAACCGCCCTCTGATTTTCCAGGTGCTACTAACTCCACCCAGCCACTTGCTGGCAGGGTCAATAGAGAGGCTATGGGCAGAATGGGCTATGCAGGCTGAACCTGCTGCTCAGCCTAGAGGTGATCTAGTGGGGGCCGATTGGAGTCATGTTCGTGGGATGGGGGTGGGGCGCACTGCCGGGGCTCCATTTGTCCTGGGAAGAGCAGAGGATGTCAGCTTCCAGGCCTGGTAATGCAGCACCTTTAACATCAGTCAATGGGGAAAGAAAGCAAGCGACGACGCTATTTCTCTGCGGCGGCTGGAGCCGTGACTAGCTCAGTGGCTCCTGATGAAGGCCCCTGATTGGCTGCGCACAGTCCTACTGCCTCCTCCTGGGGAAACATACAAATTGCCACTCAGGATGCCACTCTGACAGGGCCAGCACCAGCTGTGTCACAGGCCAAATCCTACAGCGGGTAGTGATGGGATAAGCTGCCCCAGGATGCCCATCAGTTGGAGTTTGGCCTAGGCCCTGGGATCGGAGATTCTAGCCCAGGGACAGAGAGCGCCTCCTTTGGAGAAGGCTGGTATGTTTGTAGTGAATGAAAGCAGCATCTGAGTGCTGGCAGGGAGGGGGAGAGAGGAAAGAGACCTCTTCCCCTTTGCACCGCAGTGACTAGCATGTTGCTCACGTGGGGCCAGTGTTCATATTCCTTGTTCATGCCTGCCCATTTCTACTGCCTCTGAGCAGGGAGCCTGCTGGAAGGCCCTGCTCTGACACCCACCCAGACAAACGCGGAGCTTGCAAACGAGTGAATGAATAAATGAATAACCTCTCGCTGCATCCCTCAGCTCCCTGCCTGTGCCCTGACTGCCTTGACTGCGATACTTGTCAGGGAGAGGGACTCATCTGCCTAGGAGCTGCGGCTGCTATGCTGGGAGGCAGGGCTGTAGCTTTGAGTGTGCTTCCCACTCCCAGTGACAGGGAGCGCTGCAGCTGCTGTGTTCCCGCTCTGAGGGGGGCTGTGGCAGGCTGCCTGTCCCTTCCCCATGCTCGCACTGGGGGCGATTTGCTGTCCCCCACTACGCTCTCTACATTTCAGCAGTGTGTGGAGGCCAGGCCCCCTGCATGCCTGGTGCTGTGCAAACACAGCCGTTCCAGACCCCGAAAACATGACTTACCACCAACCCAGTTAAAAGAAGCCCCATTGTACCAATGGGGAGTTGGGACACAGAGAGAGTAAAGCTGGGGTTTTCAAAGAAGCCAGTCTCCCAGCTTCAGGGGAAAGTGGTGTCCTGTAACTCCCAGCCTTAGTGGTTCAACCAGAGACACCCAAGAAATCTGGCAGAGCCAGGAAATGGTCCCACATCCTCCGTGTCCCCATGCATCGCCCAAACTGCAAGGCCAGTCTTCCTCCCTTACCCACGGCCCCATTTGTCTTCTCCTCCTTCTCCCATCCCCTGCCCCATGGAACCTTTCTCCCCGTATAGCCACGCTGCCCCCTGCACTTTGCAGGTGCTACAGTCAGACTCTGTAGCAAAACTTTACGGAAGGCATCTAGGCTGGCTTGGGGGCTAGGAAGGATGATTGAGTAGGGCATATGACAGGTGCTCCAAAGACCTGGGTTCGATTCCTGGATCAACCACAGACTTCCTAGGCGACCTGGGGCAAGTCACTTAATCAGCCGTGTGCCTGCGTTTCCCACCCATCAAGTGGAGATGGTAGCACTTCCCTATCTCCTGAGGGGGGTCTGAGGACAAATACATTAAGGATTGTTAGGTGATGGATACTATAGGAATGGGGGCCGTGAATAGACACCCAAAGCCATCCGAGTACCTCAGCATCTCCTTCCCTCCCATGTGCTGGCTCAGGAGCTGTCTGTGCTTTGGTTGTATAATGACCTGGTCATGGGCATGGAGGGGCTCTTCACGGGACACTTATCCACCATTCTCTTCCAGGGGGTGGGGGAGGCACGGGCCCTGTGCCATCCTCCCTATCAGTTGCTGTGGCAGTCACACCTCGCTTCCTACATGTGCCCCTCCCCTTGTCCCCCTGTGTGGCTCGAACTCAGGTGGGCGCTGTTTTCCTTCCCTAGTGAACGGTTCTAACCCTGTCCGGCAGGTTCACCTACACCCTGGGGGAAGGGATGTGGCTGCCACTGAGTAAGAGCTTTGTGATCCCGCCGGCCGAACTGGCCATCAACCCCTCAGCCAAGTGCAAAACGGATATGACAGTGATGGAGGATGCGGTGGAGGTCAGGTGAGTGTGTTCGTGGAGCTGGAGGCACGGGGAGTCCAAAGGGCCACTCCAGTATTGGGGGAGGAGGATCGCACTCTCAGGGCAGGCTCTGAACTTGGAGGGACCATGGAGCTAACCCCAGCTTGTGTATTGTTACGGTCCTTCAGTGCTGTGGCATTTGGTGTCTTTCTGGTGGATGTTCATTCAGATGTAGATGGGACATCAGGATATAGAGCCTGACCCACTGCCCAGTGAAGTCCCATGAGAGTTTCTCCTCTGACTCCAGTGGGCTTTGCATGAAAATCTCTCTGTGTACACTGGGCGACCCTTCAGGTGCACATTTCCTGGGCAGAGTTTAGTACAACATTCACCGTGTGCCTTCTGCGTGCCATGGTCCTCAGCCTGCTTAGAGCCATGCCTTCAAAGACATCTCAGCTGTTCCCAGTAGATGAAGTCATTCAGAGAGTACCTGTTGGGTCTTACTAGTGTCAGCTCATAGGACTAAAGCTAACCAGCTACATACGGACTTAGAGTCCTCACTACTGAGTAGTGGGGATCCTCTGAGTCACATTTTCACAATAGCAGGTGGTCATCTGCCAGCATTTGCACATAAAGTTATTACCACTGTGCGCACAGCATGCACTGTCCATGTACAAATGGATAGTGAGGTGTCCGGCCAACCAGTGTGTGTGTTTAGTCTAATTTGCACTTGTGATCAGTACAGTTTTGTACAAAAATATGGCCACACGACTGGGTACTACTGTAGGTGCAAATGTGAATCGGTGGATGTGTGAATATGTCTGTACTCACTAGCACTTTAGATTGAAATGGAGTTAAATATATTTATGCTCTAGGAGCCGAATTTCGTATTGTCCCTTTCCCCTCTTCCTTGCAGGGAAGAACTGATGACTTCCTCCTCCTTTGATAGCCTGGAGGTTCTCTTAGACTCCTTTGGACCGGTTCGGGACTGCTCCAAGGACAATGGGGGCTGCAGCAAGAATTTCCGCTGCATCTCGGACCGCAAATTGGACTCCTCCGGTTGTGTGGTGCGTGCATCCTTGGGGTCAGAGCCCAAAGCTTGTCTTGTCTGTTGTTTGTGATAAGAAATGTGTGGGAGAGCAGCTAAGAGCTTCCCATAATGCCTTGGGAGGAATCAAACAAACATGTCACTTAACAAGGTCCTGCTTTTCAGAAGGTTCTCTACAGCTTTACTGTAGCTCTCCCAACAGCATCTAACTTATTCATCGATAGCTTCTCCCAGCTTCTGCCTACTCTCAGTTCTGCAGCCGAAGACAATGAGGTAGCCCCAAGGGGGCTCTGAGCCATGAGTTCTGCTAACACCACCAAATTAACGAGGATAAAAGTTACCTAGGGAGCATCAGCCCTCTCTACACGCAGATGTTCCCGCCCTTCCTTCCCCTGTAGAAGCCTCAGAGTCCCATACACTCAGGTGTGTTGGCTTGTTTCTGAGTCCTGGAACTTGGTCATTCTCTTCCTTAACCCGGGTCTCAGCTAAGAGGAGCTGCTGGTTGGCACCATTGTAACAGCTGCTGCAGATTGTCCCTTGCCACGTATTGCTGTTCTGGCGTTCTTGGGGCATGGCTGTCAGGAGATGTCATCTGCAGGCCTGTCTTAGAGAAAAGCGGCTGGTCCCAATTGCTGCACGTGTTGCAATGATTCAGACCATTTAGGTCAGTGTTTCCCAACCAAGAGAGCAGGCTCCATTGCCGGGGTGGGGGAAGATTAGTCCAGGGATGGGGCACAAGACCATAGGGATTCAGGGATAATTTCATGACCCCAGATCCACCTTGCTACCATTGCACGGAGGCTTCTGGTGTTACAGGTGAATCGGGATGGCTCTTTGAGAGCTTCCCAGCTTCCTTCCCTGTTCCTTGGTGGTCTCTGCTGAAGGGGCAGCTTGCATCTCTGACTGCAGGCTGGGGCAGCAGCCTGCCAAGCCAGTCCGATTTCTGCTCTCATGGCACTCAGCCATGGGTCGTACGACAGACAGCCCCCATCAGACGTGGCGTGCGGCTTTCGGGCGAGTGGGGGAACAGGAGGAGGAGCTGTCACACTGGGACAGAGGGGAGGAGAAAGGAGACAAATGACAGAAGGGGAAAATAGACAGCAAAGAAAGAAGATGGGCAGGGAGGAGGAAGAGACAGTGGGTGCTGCGCCAGTGCATGGGACAGAGAGACGCTCTCTGTGATGGGAGCATGAGGAGCTGTGCCACCGATTTATCCCCTTCCCACTGTGTGGCTCCAGCAGAGGAAGTGCGGGGGGAGCCACTGCTTGAGGTGAGAGCGTTTCCCATGGGAGCAGAAGGACACAGCCCTGGGGGGCTCGTGATTGAGATTGGTGGGTGGCCATCCCCAGTGGAGCTAGGCATCCCAGTGATTGTTCATGGGAGCCTGCAGGTCAAGCACTGCGGCCCTTGACTCCCACAAGGAAGGAGATGGGCTGTACTGGTACGGAGACATTTTAAATTGCTCCCCACATGAGGGCCTATGGGAGCAATGAGTGGCAGTGTGCAGAGAACGTTGTAGGGTCTGCCATAGCCAGACACCGCCCGCCTCCCCATCCTCATTTGCCGCTTGGCTTGTACTGAGCATGCTCAGTCGACTGAGCATGCTCAGTAACACTGCTGAAGCCGGCTGCCCTCACTCTGCCCCTCCCCACCACTATTGACAGGCATGGGACATCTCTGGTCATAGCACAAGGAAAAGGTCCCTGTTGAGTGGGTGGCCATCGTGAGACCTTCCTTCAATGTATGGGTGGTTGGAAACCAACTGCTCCATCTGCTGGTGGTACATGGAGCTCAAGGTTGGTGCTTTCGGGAGCTCTGTGTTTGCACCGTGTAACCCTTCGTGTGTAGCCAGCTGCCGATTCTAGACGGGAGTGGGGAGGGTAAGTGGCTAGGGGTTCCTACCATGTGCCCTGCACATCTCCTCCCTTTCTCCATGGCACACCAGTGTTCTTATTGCCCCTGTGTTTACACGAGTCCCACTGCCTGGATATGGTGCTTTCATACCTCGGGGGAATATTTTTCTGTCTGAGTTGCAGCAGCAATGTCCATCTCCCCCGTTCCCTCACCCCTCTGTACGTGTGCTCCCGACGAGCCATCCGCCCGCTCCAGAGGCCAGCTGTGAAGCTGCTGAGCATGTCTCATCATTCACGCTCTTCCCCAGTCGTGCTGCACCTGCAGTGCTCCGGGAGACGCTCTCTGCCGGAGACAGGTGTGCTAATGGGCCCTGGAGGTGGAACGCTCCTCACCCCAAGACCATGTAAACTTCTGACAGCAGCAGCATAACCCCTGCAGGGCAGAGAACGAGCGAGAGGCTGCCAGAGCTAGCAAAGCAAAGAGCAAGAGAAAGAAAACAGCGAGCAGAGGCATGGGAACAACCCAGAAACCCCTGGGGCTTAATTCTCAGAGGTGCTGAGCCCCTGCAGCTCCCATTGACCTCACAGGGAGCACATTGCCTATGGCTCGCCGGCCACTTGTTAAATAACTCAAGCAGTGGGTGCTTCCACCGCTTCCCTTGGGAACCTCTTCCACAGCCTGATCCATCTTCATTGCTATTCTACTGACATTCCCTTTTGCTCACTGCTTAGAGTTACAGCCCCTTGAACCACCCTGCACAGCAGCACAGGCTGGAGATGGCTGAAAGGAGCCAGGCAGGAGTGACACATAAAGGGGAACTTTAGGGCCATAGGGGGTTGAGATCATACAGTATGTGACTGGAGGCGGGGGGTGCAAA
Source organism: Platysternon megacephalum (assembly GCA_003942145.1). Lineage (NCBI taxonomy): Eukaryota > Metazoa > Chordata > Testudines > Platysternidae > Platysternon > Platysternon megacephalum. The sequence continues at coordinate 5,035,859 of QXTE01000091.1, forward strand.
GGCAGGGCTACCTGTACAAAGCGGTTTCCCTCACTCCTTGGGGTCTGATTCTGCCACACATCCAGTGAGGAACACGGTACTCTGCAAACAGACCCAATGAAATCAGTGGGACCAATTGTGGCGTAAATTGCAACTCCATCTAAGTGAGGGGGCAGAATCAGACCCTTTGCCTTTACACCTTGCAAGTACCAGACCTCTCACGCCTCAGTCATTGTGAAGCCAAGCTGGACATATCTAGCTTTTGAAGTCAGGTTGCACTGCATGGTTGCCACCCATCAGGCCTTGTCCTCTCATTGTAACATCATAATCCTGTGCTTTCTGCATTGTGACATCGCTGCATGAGTGCCACACATTATACTGCATCATATTGCCATGCTAAATCGGGCCAGGACCCATCTAGCAGAGGAACGATGCATTTCAATAGACTCTCCTACAAGCCAGGATGTTAATGTCCTACAATTGCAGAACCCGTCCTCTCCACAGAAACCAGACCAGGTAGCAACCCCTGGTGGCTGCTCATCCCAGGAGAGGTGGGGTGCAACTTCCAGGATAACCAGGGCCTGAATTTGCGGTGACTTTCTGGGTGTGAGAGAGAAGTGGGAGACACTGCAGACACATTCGTTTGCCTCATTCCTTGAGTGAAGGAGTCTCCTGATTCTCAGCTTTAATCCTTCACCCTGAAGAGGCAGGACGCATGCTAGTGAGCAGGATAGCGACTGCGCAGAAGACAAGTGCACTTTGCTCTGGGAAGAGACCTGGTGAGGTCACCTAGTGGCCACCCAGGCGACTGTTCCCCTCTGCCCCACATTCTGGTGATCTGCTCAGGGAGCTGTGGAGAGCCTCGTGATGCTGAATTTCTGGTGAGAGGAAATAGTTTCTATGGGGCAATTGGCACTTGTAACCAAGTGGGCTTTCAGCATGTTGTGCCATGTGAAATAGGAACAGGCGTCTTCATTGTATTGGACCAGCTTCAGAACGAGTTGATTCAAAGCCTGACCATAGTGAATTAAAACCAGTAAAAACTCTTCCCTCTCTAACCTGCTTCTATCAGGCCTTGCTGGTCACCAAGGAGTCAAATCAATCAGGAGCATCCAGTTCCCCACACCACTTGAGAGCACATCTGGCTGAACAGCTGCAGAGCCAGAGAGCAGGGGGGATGGGTGCTGGGCTGGATCCCCAGTTGTGCCATTTGCCTGTTTGCCGTCATCCTGAACAGCTGGGTTCGCACAGCGGGACATGGCTTCATAAAACTGCCTGAAGTGCCGTCACGTCCCAGTGCTCCAGCTGGTGCAGAGGGGAGGCAGGCGTGGGGTAGAGGGATTGGGCCAGGAGGGAAGTCTAGCAAGCCTGCAGGGTGCCATTTGTTTTGGAAATTGCAGAGTGAGTGTCAGCGAACAATGTGCATCCTGTTGTGTGATCTTCAGTCAGGGTCAGAGGAAGGGAAAAACATGTAGAAGTGGTAGCCTGCTGTGAGCTCATTACCCTGTGGCTGCTGTGCCTTGCTGGCAGAATCCCGGTGGGGGGGGCGGGTGCTGGTGGGGAGGCCTCTGGCACTTCGTTCTTTGCTTCAAGGAGACTTTAAGGGGCTTTCGCGCTCGAGGAGAACTTTCAAGTGCGCTCTCCGTTGGGTGAAGCCCTTTCTCCTTCTCGAAGTTACATTAGCCCAGTGGTCCCCAACCTTTTTCAGACGACGAGCCACGGAGGACTGTGGTGGCAGACGAGCATCTGCCGAAATGCCGCCGACAAGCGGCAACGTCAATAGGCATTTTGGCGGATGCTCGTCCGCAGGCCAGTACGCGGGCGCAGTTAGACGCCCCAGTGGGTGCCATGGCACCCGCGGGCACCGCATTGGGGACCCCTGCATTAGCCCAAGCGCTGCAGTGCACAGACTGCAAACCCCTGGGATGGCTCAGCCCACAATTCGTCCAGTTCGTTTTGTGCACCTCACGCGTGATAGGCAGCACCCCTCGCCACTCCCTTCATTCTTCCCCCACGTGGATCTGCTCTTCCCCCGAGTCCTGTCCTGCAGCATCCCCGGTGCTGGGCTGCTACATAGCTTGGCCAATGCGCCTCAATCCCAGTCTGCAGCTTCCCTGCTATTCTAATCCTAGAGCTTTACACAGCTCTGCCAATGCTGCCTGCAGCTCCCCACCCCCGCTATTCCAGTCCTGGGCCCCTACGTGGCTCTGTCAGTGCACCTCAGCCTTGACTCACGGCCCCTCCTGCTCTTCCAATCCTGGACCTACCTCTACACAGCTCTGCCAATGCAGCTCGGTCCTGGCCTGCAGCCCCCCTGCTATTCCAATCCTAGAGCTCTACACAGCTCTGCCAATGCAGCTCGGTCCTGGCCTGCAGCCCCCCTGCTATTCCAATCCTAGAGCTCTACACAGCTCTGCCAATGCAGCTCGGTCCTGGCCTGCAGCCCCCCTGCTATTCCAATCCTAGAGCTCTACACAGCTCTGCCAATGCAGCTCGGTCCTGGCCTGCAGCCCCCCTGCTATTCCAATCCTAGAGCTCTACACAGCTCTGCCAATGCAGCTCGGTCCTGGCCTGCAGCCCCCCTGCTATTCCAATCCTAGAGCTCTACACAGCTCTGCCAATGCAGCTCGGTCCTGGCCTGCAGCCCCCCTGCTATTCCAATCCTAGAGCTCTACACAGCTCTGCCAATGCAGCTCGGTCCTGGCCTGCAGCCCCCCTGCTATTCCAATCCTAGAGCTCTACACAGCTCTGCCAATGCAGCTCGGTCCTGGCCTGCAGCCCCCCTGCTATTCCAATCCTAGAGCTCTACACAGCTCTGCCAATGCAGCTCGGTCCTGGCCTGCAGCCCCCCTGCTATTCCAATCCTAGAGCTCTACACAGCTCTGCCAATGCAGCTCGGTCCTGGCCTGCAGCCCCCTTGCTATTCCAATCCTAGAGCTCTACACAGCTCTGCCAATGCAGCTCGGTCCTGGCCTGCAGCCCCCTCCCCACTGTTCCAGTCCAAATGTGTGGTGTCCAACTGAGTCTTTTGATGAAAATTGGCAGCAAGTGATGCACAGATGGGAGCTGCAAACAGGTTTGTTATTGTAAGCTTAATGCTGCCTTCTTGCAATACAGCCAGTGGAGGTGAAAACATCAGGCGTAGATTTCAGATGCCGTTTCCTGACTATATGCTAACAACTGAGCAAAAGCTTGTTTTGGTCCCTGTATTCAGAACCTGGTTAATCTCTGTCATTCTGTCATGCCAGTGCCCAGCAGGTCTCAGCCCTATGAAGGATGGCACCGGCTGCTATGACCGCCACGTTGGGGTGGACTGTTCGGATGGGTTCAATGGTGGCTGCGAGCAGCTGTGTCTCCAGCAGATGGTGCCTCTGCTGGAAGATCCCTCTCTGTACAATATCCTCATGTTCTGCGGGTGAGTGACCCGGCCCATTCCATCCTCATCTAGGAGACAGTTGGGCAGGGATATGGGGGAACCTTACATGTCCATATTAGCACCCAGGGCAGGAAAGGAACGTACTGCGTGGTGTCTTGAGCTGGGTCAGGGATAGCCATGCAATGCAGCCCCTTGGGCACCCAGCTTTTCTAGTGTTGCCCAACTGCATGTGTGTGCACGCGTGCACGCACATGCAGGTTGGGCGGGGGCGGGTCTTACCTCTTACAGACAGCTGCACAACACGAGGAAGAGATCCTGCATTGTGGAGATGCACCAGAGCGCCCTGCCTCCTCCTTCCCAGACAGGCATGTACGTTAGCGAGAGAAAAAAAACCCACCACCACCTTCCTCAGGGCACTGGATATTCCTTTGTCAGGAGGGCAGCCAGGTGCGAGTTGGAGTGTACGCCACCAGCTATGAAATCAGAGCAGTATTTCCCCTTGCGATTGTCTGTGCTGTAACCTCTTGGTAAGCAAATGGAATGGCTCTGTGTTTGCTAGGGAGACAGATCCGCCCAGTGCTTGGGAGGAAATGGAGCACAGGCTGGGTACTGGGAATACTTTCCTGACAGTCTGAGCTATCGGGTCATGGAATGGTCTGTCAATGAGAACAGTGGAAGTGCTATCACCTGAGCCATTTAAAACCGAACTGAACAAGGCACTGGAGCGAACAGTCTTCCATTCATGCCTTGAAGATGATCAGGCGACTATATCTGTTCTGGGAGCTGTCCACCACTAGTGGTTATAACTCAATGGCTCCTATGCTCCACTGGGGTTGTTCCAGTTGGCTGTAGAGAGGGGCCTTCTTTCCTTGCGTTGAGGTCCCTCCCCTCCTCCACCACTGGATGTATTGGCTCAGTCCCCAGGTGTAATGGCTTGTGCTGGGTTTCCCCCCATGGCAGGTGCATTGAGGATTACAAACTTGGAGTGGATGGGCGGTCATGCCAGCTGATCTCGGAGTCCTGTCCAAAGGGAGGTGACTGCGGGGAGAGCCGGGAGCTGCCCATGAATCAGACTCTGTTTGGGGAAATATTCTACGGGTACAACAACCACTCCAGGGAGGTTGCAGCTGGACAAGTGCTGAAAGGGACCTTCAGGTGAATACCGTGTCCTCGCCTTTCATCAGGCAGGCACTATCACTGTGCTTGTCTGGAACCTGTCACGCCCCTAGGAAGTCACGGTCTGTAACAGTCCCAGGTCCATAGCCGCTTGTTTCTGTACAGGAAAAGGTTTTTTCAAGGAAATGGGGGATACAGGAAAAAGAGCTAACTGAGGGCTCGTGGGTTTGCTTTGCTGTTCATCTTTGCTGTTTACAGTTGCTGCTTTAAATGCAGCCCGGGTTGGGTGCGGTTGAAAGTCCATCCTATCTGATGGCTCTTCTGTGTTGCAGTGAGTTGTTGGCCACAATCCAGTTCTTAATGGCCAAGGCCCAGGTCCTCGGAGGTCTTTAGGCACCTAACAGCTAATACCTTTGAGACCAAGATCACAAACCCACCAGCCAGTGTTTTGCAGGAAGCTAGAGTTTAAATAGACACAGGAGACTGGACAGTAGGTTAAGCGGAGGTGCATTGACAATGCAGTGTGTGGCGGGGAGGTTGAGCTTCCACTGATCGTGCAACGCTTGTTCTCTTTCTGATAGCAGAGGGCCCTTTAATGCAGCAGACAAAGGCATAATGAGAGCCAGTGGCTGGAACCTGAAGCTAGACCAATTCAGGGTGGATAAGGTGCATGTTTTTAACTACTGGAGGTGGTGGATTTCTGTCACTTCAGGTCTTTAATCAAGATTTTGTGTCTTGGTAAAAGAGAAGCTCTAACCATGCCAGAAGTTCGGGGTTTGATGTGGGGATCACTGAAATGCTGTGGTCTGTGCTGTGTGGGAGAGCAGGCTAGAAGAGCACAAACGTCCCCCCGGCCTTAAAACCTGTGCCTGTATTGCTAGACCTCATTCTCCAGGGCTGCTGATCCGGCCACTTTAATTACAGACACGCACACAGGTGTTAACTCTCTGGAATTTGCAGGCAGAACAACTTCGCCCGGGGGTTGGAGCAGCAGCTTCCAGATGGCCTGGTGGTGGCCACTGTCCCACTGGAGAACCAGTGCCAGGAGCAGATCTCTGAGCCCACGCCCGACCCAGGCTTTCTGACTGGTGAGTGATTCCAGCCACGCTTTGGCTCCTCTTCTCCCAGACTCTGTTTGTGGAAGGCTGGAGAGAGTTCTTAGCACCTGGAAAACAGGGCAGAGGGAGGGAACCTTTCACTGCCTGGCTTCAGCAAAGAAAGGCCTCCCCGGCCCATCAAAAGTCAGACAAGGCCCAAGCCTGGGAGACCTCAGATGCCCTGGCTGCTCCTACTGACCTGTGGGCGCCCTTGGCACATGCCCTTTCCCTCAGCTACCTTCTGGGGGATCACCACATGATCACTGGCTGACTAGCCGAAGGTCCCATCCAGCTGCCTGGCATGGCACGATAGCTCCCTGAGTGCTAGGAGGCACTCATTGTTAGCCATTGTTCATATTGAAGTGTCACCTACTGTCCTAGTCAGGATCAGGGCCCCCAACAAACACATTGCCCCAAAGACCTTACAGTGTAAATAGACACTGGGGAAGCTACGACACAAAGAGGTAAAGTGACTTTCCTCAGACTGCCCAAGAGCTCGGTGGCCAAACCAGGACTAGAACCCAGGTCTTTTGAGTTCTAGTCCACTTCCCCAAGGGGAGTCCCTTAGATCTCCAACACTGAGTCAAGCCTCATTCTGTCTGACCTGTATATCCACACAGTAATAAAGACCCCAGAAGTCAAATGCTGCCCTCACTTACACTACTGACCTCAAACTGCGCTTCCCTTTTCAGCCCTGCTGGCTCCGGGGTGGTTACACAGGTGTAACCAAGGCCACGCCATTACACAAGCAGTTTTGTAATTGGAACTTAGTTAACAATTCTGTTGATGAGGCACAAGCTGGAAAATAATCCAATTCATTCTCCAGAGCTGGGCTGGCTCTTCACAGCTGACAGTGGTAAAAAGCAGTAAAACCTTGTATTTTTCACTGAAGTCAGCAGATCCCGGCATCATTCTGAATACACACAGGGGGACAGAGGTGCTGAGTAAGAAGGGGCCAGTTTTGCATAATCACTTTTCAGAGGAGAGCCACACATTCAAGTTGTCAGTAACAGTGAGTACTGAAGTAAGAGGAATTTCAAGGCCCAGGAATGTCTCCCTTTCCATTTATTAGCGCTTGGAAAATGTGGCTTTACTCTCCTTGCACAATACAGCTGTTTAGAGCCTTGGAAGAAGAACCCTTGACATGGGATAGTTTGTTCCTTGGTTTGCCTGTTCACCACCCTCTCAGTGCTATTATCTCATATTTCATAAGCACTAAATGGAGCAAGGTTGCTAACCAAGTGAGTGGTAGGACATAATGTATCCTTTTTGGGTAGTGTAATGGATTGACTGGTCCATCTGTCATCAGTCCCCTACGCTGGTTGGACCCATGGAATGTAGGGTGACTATATCGCCCACTACTGGCCTCAGCCTATAAAGAATAAGTCCTGATAGCTAAGGGCAATTCTTCTTTAGTTGGAAGGGTGGAGGCCTGTCTTTTTGGAGCAGAATGTCTTGCCCCAGGCACATGGTGCTTAACTAATGACCAGTCTTGTGTGTAAAATTGGCAGCCCTGGATTTATGACGTTAGTCACCAGAAGTGAGGGTCAGATGAAGTGCTGCCTACTGTCATGTGACCCATATGTTGCTGGAGATTTAAAGCTATCACTGTTTCGAAACTACCAGAAAATGCAACATGCCAAGAAAGGGTGTTCAGGAAGCACGACATTTATAAGAAATCCATAGCCGCTGCTCAGCCGGTGGGCGCTTTCTCGCTCCTACCCAGGGCCGGCTTCAGGCACACGCGCAGCAAGCAGGTGCTTGGGGCGGGCAACGGAAAGGGGTGGCACGTCCAGCTCTTCGGCGGCAATTCTTGGAGGGAAGGACCTGCCGCCGAAGTGCTGCCGATCGCGGCTTCTTCCCCCCCCCCGCCACCTGGGGCGTCAAAAACGCTGGAGCCGGCCCTGCTCCTGCCCCACTGCACTACCTGCTATTCCAGCCCTGAACTGCATACACAGCCCTGCCACACCACCTAAAGCTTGGCCAGAAGAACCTTTTGTTTTTCTAGTTCTGGGCTCCCTCCCCAGCTCTGCTGCCTCCCCTCAGTTCTGACCTTCCATATCCCACGTTATCCCAGTTTGTGCTGTCTAATGAGTCAACCCTGCTAGTTATGTCGCGTGGTCATATGGTTTTAATATATTTATTTGAGTGGGTGCAGACATCCATTAGGTGTTAGCCGGAGGCCCACCAAACATATCCCGGCAGCAGCACCTCAAATCCAGAGGTAATTGTGCATTTGTTCCCTGTCACCACTCACCCTAGTAATTAGCTCTTCTCCAGTTTTGGATGGGACACCATTGAACATGTTGCCCACGCTCTGAAGGAACATGCATGAGTCCCACTAGGAGCACTCCAAGGAATTAGGAAGGAGCTGGTGGATTGAAATCCAGAGTTAGGAATCTCACTGTAACTCTGGGAGGTAAGAGCTATGGCTGGAGTTTTCCAGGGCACCTAAGGAAGTTAGCTGCCTCATTTGGGTTTAGGTGCCTGCGTTTCCTTTGAGAAGCCCAGCACAGCCGCAGATCAGAAAGAGCCAGTTGGAAAGCAGAACATCTTTTAACTTGATTGAAATGGGTGAGAGTTTATATGAAGGCTTTGTTCACGTTTTGACATTTGTTTACTGGCGACTGTTAAATGAGACTGTAGAGGCAGGCAGCAGGAATGGAATTGTTTCACTGGCGGATATGAGTTCCCGAGCATACGGCTCGAAAATGGAGACTCTTGGCGGTACCAAAGCGTCTGCATTCCAGCAGCAGGGGCTGTGCTTGGCAGCACCATCTGAAAGCTGGAGATCTTCACCATTAGGGAAAAAAGTTCCTTCTTGGTCCACTCAGACAGCTGCTCACCTTGGATAGCTAGAGTCAGCGACCCTCATTGGCGCACATGCGTAATTGCAGATGTTACTGTTGGTTCTCACATTCTCCAGCTCCTTTTTCTTTCTTTCTTTCTTTTTAAGGCTAGCCATGGTAGTTGACTCTGTTGCCCCCAGGAAACTGTAATTTCTATGGCGTAAATGGCACCCCCTTCCTTAGCCCCCATGATCCTGTTATTCCCTGCTGTCTCTGGCTGAGGCGCTGATCATCCCGCAGCCATGCTTCCTGCTGAATTGATTCCACCGCTGCTGCCCCGTTCCTAGCACTGGACATTATGAAACACAGTCAGGAAACTCCGAGTGAGTTTTGCTGTTGCCAGCCGAGCCGGGAGTTAAAAAGCCCGGCCGTTTTCCTTTCCCGTGTTTTACAGCTCACCTTCTCAATTGAGAAGTGCAGCCACCTCCATTAATAATACATAGGAACTGAACCCCTCATGTAAAAGGGTTGCTGTGAGCTTTCCCTGCCCGCTATGCACCTGTTTGGATGTGGAGGGGTCACGGGGTAATGTAGAGGAGAGACAGGCGGGTAATGTCCAGGTGATATTTATCCTCTGTGTGGAGAAATTAATCTAGCAGAGTTGTGAGGCTTGATTTTCAGAGGTGCTGAGCACCCCCAAATGCCATTGCCTTTCCTAGTAGCCTCTGGGGTTCAGCACTTCGGCAAGTCGAGAGAAGGGTTCACTGCCCCCCCCCCCCCGCCTCACTCTCTTTTTCCCCGCACCCGGTACTTGCCAGCCTAAGGGGTCCCACTGGCTTTCTTATTGTCCGTGTCCATTCCTCCTGGCATGGAATACGGCGGCAATCACGCCGCGAGGTGCATTAAAGGCAGCGCATACGGCAATGCCCAGCGTGCTGCATTCGGAGATGGCTCATTAAAAAAGTCTAATTAATGGAGTAATGAACACACCAGGACATGCCTTTGGGACCGGCCTTCCAGGAAAAAGCCACAAAAGGCCTTGTTATCTTCAGAAGCTGAGCCGGGGATGGAGCAAGGAAACAAACCCAAACACATTCCTTTAAAGTTGTATTTTTAATTGCTGGAGAGTCGCTGACCCTCAAACCATCTTTTAGCATAATTAGACTCTTACCCCACCCAGTTGTTTCCTCCAGTGCAGTCCCAGCTCATTCTGTCACCCAAGGCAAGATTTAATTGGGCAGAACTGTCCCTTTACAGCAGATCAGGCAGCAGAAGCCAGACACTACCTAGGGCATTAGCTTCGAGCCAGGTTTGCAAAGCCCAGGAAGTGAGTAGCCCCTCACAGGAAACACTGATAATGATAATGACTTGCAGTTACAAAGCTTATAGGTGACTAGAAAACAGGGACGGTGTCTTATGGTTAAAATGGGGAGTTGGGAGAGCTGGATTCAATTCCTGATGCTATCGCTTCATTCAGTCTCCCTCTGCCTCCGCTCCAAATCTGTAAAATAGAGACCATAGTCCTTTCCCTGTGAACTCCTCAGGGCAGGCAATGTCTCCTACAATATATCTATGGAACACCTAAGTCAATGAGGCTCTGATCTCAGTTGGGGGCGCTAGGTCCTACTATAACATAAATACTAATCAAGTATCTTCCATCCAAAAGGATTCCAAACCACTTTTCAAACTCTGGGCCAAACCCTGGGATCTGAACTCCCAGCCACTGCCTTGCTTGTTATACCCTGTAAGAAAAATGAGAGTTCATTTGAAGCTGGATACTTTAGCCTGTATCAAAGCCTTCAGAAGAAAATCCGCCCTGTCCCTTTGTGGCAGTCAGCTAAGCAGTCTGTACTGGAGGCTGAGACTATTACACACATTCATTTGTCACTACTTGTCACAGCATTTCAAAGAGCAGGCGCCGATCAAAATGCAGGGATTTGAGCCGCTCCGTTTTAAAATGCAAGAGATCATAGCAACAGCCGCACCGCATCAGACCTGTGATCCGTTCAGCCCAGTATCCCACCTCCAACAGCAGCTAGCACCAAATGCTTCAGAGGAAGGCGCAATCAACCTGAGAGGATACAAATATGGCGTAACCTGCTCATAAGGGAAATGTATTGCTTGGCTTGTGCTAAGGGAAGCAGTGTGGCCTAGAGGATAGAGCACTGGATTGGGACTCAGGTTCTATTCCTGGCTCTGCTACTGCCTTGTAGGTGGCCTTTGGCAAGTCCTGTCCCCTCCCTGTGGCTCAGCTTCCCCACCTGTAAAGTGAGGAGAATGGATTGGCCTGCCTTTGGAAAGCACTTCGAGATTGGAGGCTGAAGTGCGAGCTAAGAGTATGGGATGAGGAGGTTTAGTATTTAAGTGGGGTTTTCAGAAGGCCTCAGTGTTGGTCTAATTCTGCTCGCGTTGACGGCAGTGGTAAAAGCCCCACTGACTTCAGCGAAAGCAGAGTTCGGCCCATGTGGAACTCTTCTGGACATCCCAGCCTACCTCCCTAAGACACAGCACCCCCCTTTCCCCTCTGTGTGCGCTGGGGATGGTCTCGCACACCCTCCCCTCCCTGAACCACACTCCCGGTGTGGGGCAGACTGCCCATTGGGCAGCTCACCGCTCCCCAGCGCTGATGGGGTCTCTCTCCCATCTCCCTCAGGGATGGTGAATTTCAGCGAGGTGTCTGGATACCCGTTGCTGCAGCACTGGAAGGTGCGTTCTGTCATGTACCACGTCCGCCTCAACCAGCTGACCATCTCCCAGTGTAAGTACCGCCGGGCTGCAAGCCGGGATGGGGAGGACGGTGGTAGAATAGCCTTTGGGTTGAGTGAGGTTTTGATCCTATTCTCCTTGAAAACCAAAGGCTGGATTGTCACAGCCCTTACTCGGCCATGCAGGGCCGTAAGAGGGAGTAAGGCCCTGCTGGGGTGGGGTTTGTTGGGAGCTCTGGCTCCACCCCTTCTCGTATTCACTCGTGCCTTCTACTTCTCATTGCTTGCTGTGTCTGTTCCTCTGCAGCTTTCAGCAACGCCCTCCACTCTCTCGATGGAGCCACCTCCCGAGGCGATTTCGTGGCCCTGCTAGACCAGTTTGGCAACCACTACATCCAGGAGGCAGTCTATGGCTTTGAGGAATCCTGCTCCATCTGGTATCCCAATAAGCAGGTCCAGCGGCAGCTCTGGCTGGAGTACGAAGACATAAGCAAAGGTAAGAGGCCTAGCCAGTGATCAAGAACACACACACATCCTTCCAGAGAGCATATCGGCAGATCCAGCTGTATGGAGTCAAGGTAAGGGAGCCCTTTTCCAGGCCAGGTGTGCCTGACTGCACCGAAGGAGTGTGTTCCCATCTTTATACCGGCTGTTCTCTATCCCCCCAACGTAGACTCCTACAGCCAGTCATGTGCTGGTGTTGTGATATGGACAAACTGCTCAAGCTAAGACGCCAACTCATTTTGTTTGTTGTTTAGCCCTGATCCAGCACCCACTGAAGTCAATGGAAAGACTCCTGCTGGCTTCAGTAGGGATTGGATGAGGTCATTAGGGACGATAAAAAGCCAAGCGCCCAGAGAGATGAAAGGCTAATGCATTCATGCCACCAAGCCTTCCTGCCTGATTCTACTCTTAGCTCATATACGTCTTTAATCTTTGTCTCTTCCACATCGGCACTCTTCTACCTGGGTCTTGAGTCTGGAGTTTCCTCCTCTCCAGTGTTTTTTTCCCCCCAGAACCTTAGCTTTCTTTTACTTCTATACCCAATTGTGAATTGGTCTCTGTGTAGGAGTCATCAGGAATCAGACAATTGAGGGAGGCATGTGTAGCGGACTAGTTCTTCCTGGGTGAAGCTAGTCAGCTTGGTTAGAGAAGCTTGACGTGGAGACAGAGAATCTAGGTTAAATTTTGCAAGGCAGGTGCTTTCAACCTGTGAAATAAAATGTGAATCTGTGCGAACAGGAAATTCCAGGCACACACCACGGAGGCGGAAAGGGTAACTGCACACGCCACTGTGCTGTGTGTAAGTACAGGGTCTCCCTCCACATGTGTATGCATGCCATGTGGGGGCAAGATTTCCAATGGTGCAAAGGGTACTTCAGCACCCACCTGCCACTGAAAGTCAATGGGAATTGGGCACCTACGTGTCTATTTTTCTTTTGCTCTCATTAACTGCCTCCCTCAGACATTCTGTATCACAGTGAACAGTGTAATACTATGGGAGCAAAACCAGCTGTGACATTGTGCAAGATTCTCCACACACCCCCAAAGCTCTGGTAGCTTTATTCCAGTTCCGCATGGCATTTACTTTTAGCAGTCACTCCTCTTACAGTACTGATCACTTGGTACTCTGTGGATCAAATCTTACTTTTTGGAAAACACGCCTATGCTGATGTTTTCTACTGATTGCTGTGGCTGCTGGTGGTTAAGGTCAAAATACAAGTGATTTCTTTGATTTGCCTTGATGTTTTCGAAGGTGCAGTAGGAAGGAATTTTGTTCAAATTAAAAAAACCTAGTAAGAGGACCAAAAAAGTGCCACCATGGCTAAACAACGAAGTAAAAGAAGCAGTTAGAAACAAAAAGGCATCCTTTAAAAAATTGGAATCCTATCGAGGAAAGTAGAAAGGAGCATAAACTCTGGCAAGTCAAGTGTATAATTAGGAAAGCCAAAAAAGAATTTGAAGAGCAACTAGCCAAAGACTCTCAAACTAACAGCAAAAAAAAATTTCAAGTACATCAGAAGCAGGAAGCCTACCAGACAATCAGTTGGGGCCACTGGACGATTGAGGTGCTAAAGGAGCACTCAAGGATGATAAGGCCACTGCGGAGAAACTAAATGAATTTTTTGCTGAGGGAGATTCCCAAACCTGAGCCATTCCTTTAAAGTGACAAATCTGAGGAACTGTCCCAGATTGAGGTGTCATTAGAGGATGTTTTGGAACAAATTGATAATTAAACAGTAGTAAGTCACCAGGACCAGATGGTATTCTCACAAGAGTCCTGAAGGAGCTCAAATATGAAATTGCAGTACTAACAACTGTGGTATGTAACCTGTCATTTAAATCAGCTTTATACCAGATGGCTGGAGGATAGCTAATGTGAAACTAGTTCTTAAAAAAGGCTCCAGAGGCGATCCCAGGGATTACAGGCCAGTAAGCCTAATTTCAGTACCAGGAAAATTGGTTGAAACTGTAGTAAAGAACAGAATTATCAGACACACAGATGAACACGATATGTTGGGGAAGAGTCAATATAGGTTTTATAAAGGGAAATCATGCCTCACCAATCTGTTAGAATTCTTGGAGGGGGGTCAACAAACACATGGGCAAGGGTGATCCAGTGGATATAGTGTACTTAGACTTTCAGAAAGCCTTTGACAAGGTCCCTCACCAAAGGCTCTTAAGCAAAATAAGCAGATATGGGATAAGAGGGAAGGTCTCTCATGGATCAATAACTGATGAAAAGACAGGAAACAAAGGGTAGGAATATATGGTCAGTTTTCAGAATGGAGAGAGGTAAATAGTAGTGTCCCCCAGGGGTCTTTACTGGGACCAGTGCTGTTCGACATGTTCATAAATGATCTTGAAAAAGGGGTAAATAGTGAGGTGGCAAAATTTTCAGATGATACAAAACTACTCAAGATAGTTAAGTTCAAAGACCGCGAAGAGTTACAAAGGGATCTCTCAAAGCTGGGTGACTGGGCTACAAAATGGCAGACAAAATTCAGTGTTGATAAACGCAAAGTAATGGACATTGGAAAACATAATTCCAATTATACGTACAAAATGATGGGGTCTAAATTAGCTCTTACCACCCAAGAAAGAGATCTTGGAGTCATTGTGGATAGTTCTCTGAAAACATCTGCTCAATGTGCAGCGGCAGTCAAAAAAATGAACAGAATGTTAGGAACCATTAGGAAAGGAATAAATAACAAGACAGAAAATATCATATTGCCTCTATATAAATCTCTGGTATGCCCACATCTTGAATACTGTGTGCAGGTCTGGATGCCCCATCTCAAAAAAAGATATATTGGAACTGGAAAAGGTACAGAGAAGACCATAGCTTCCATATGAGTAGAGATGAAAAAGACTGGACTTTTCAGCTTGGAAAAGAGATGACTAATGGGGGGGAATATGATAGAAGTCTATGAAATGTTGACTGGTGTGGAGAAGGTGTTTAGGAATGTTATTTACTCCTCCACCTAACACAAGATCTAGGAGTCACCCAATGAAATTAATAGGCAGCAGGTTTAAAACAAACAAAAGGAAGTACTACTTCACACAACACACAGTCAACCTGTGGAACTCTTTGTCAGGGGATGTTTTGAAGGCCAAAGGTATAACAGGGTTGAAAAAAGAACTAGATACGTTCATGGAGGATAGGTCTATCAATGGCTATTAGCCAGTATGGGCAGCGATGGTATCCCTACCCTCTCTTTGCCAGAAGCTGGGAGTGGACAACATGGGATGGATCACTTGATGATTGCCTGTTCTGTTCATTCCCTCTGAAGCACCTGGCACTGGCCACTGTCAGAAGACAGGATACCAGGCTAGATGGACCATTGGTCTGACCCAGTATGGCCGTTCTTATGTCCCATTCAGGTGAATGTTACAGGTTATGGGAGTGCCATTTATAGCCAGCAGGAATCTGCCTGACCTGTACTGTAAGGAACAACAATGCACTTGCAAGAAGTGAACTAGACAATGTAATAGATTGTTTTCATCTCTAAGTTTGGAGATTCAAACTCCTGGCTCTAAAATAAATAATGGGACTTGCTCCGTCCTGGCATGATGGAAACTCGGCTTCTATGCATGGGTCTGATTTGGGAAATTCACCTTTCTCTGACTCTGGATGGATCACTTGGATTCATATGGCTATTGAAGCAGGGGTTTGCCCAAAGCCACCTGCGACACTCTGTACCTTGGGGGACACCCTACACCCCCATGTTCATCTTTATAAAATGATTGTGTGTTATCCAATGCAAAGTTTGTCATGTTGGGTGTCTTCGGAAGGCTCATGATGCACTGAGCATGGTTGTTATAGTAATTGTTACAGTAATGTTATAGGTTATAATTTCAGGTATATAGTTATGAGGCTGAAAATGTATCCTCATGACTTAAAGCAAGCCCATGCAAAAACTCTCCAAGAACAGAGAGGCAGTTCACACCTCGTTGGGGCATGGATGGGACAAACCCAGGACAGCCTCACAGGAACAATGGCCACTGGCTTAGGCAGCAACAAAAGAATCTGTTAGACCCCCGAGGGAGTCACCCCCTTCCTTTGGGCAGTTTGGGTTTTCAATGAGGTAATGCTCACCTGACTCGGGGGGGGGGGGGAGCCAGAAGGAAAGAAAGGACATGATAAAAGGGAGAGACATTTTGCCATGCTCTCTCTTCCACCTACATCTACAGACACCACCACCACCACCAAGCGACTGAAACGCTGATCAAAGTGGAGAGCCTGACTGAAAAGCCAGCCTGTGGTGAGAATCATCTAAGGCCCCGTCCAGACTACCCGCCCGGATCGGCGGGTAGCCATCGAAGTATCGGGGATCGATCTATCGCGTCTCGTCTGGACGCGATAGATCGATCCCCGAACGCGCTACTTCGAACTCCGGTACTCCTGCAGGGCGAGCGGAGTACCGGAGTTCGAAGTAGGAGCCGCGAACTTCGATCGCGGCGCCGCGCGGACGCGAGGTAAGTCGCGTTAGTTCGAACTAAGGTACTTCGACTTCAGCTACGCTATTCGCGTAGCTGAAGTCGAAGTACCTTAGTTCGATCCCGCCCCTAGTGTGGACCAGCCCTAAGTTTTTAAAGACATTGAAAGTGTTAAGATCAGCTTAGAATGCGTTTTGCTTTTATTTCATTTAACCAAATCTGACTTGTTATGCTTTGACTTATAATCACTTAAATCTACCTTTATAGTTAATAAATCTGTTTGTTTATTCTACCTGAAGCAGTGCATTTGGTTTGCAGTGTGTCAGAGACTCCCCTTGGGAGAACAAGCCTGGTACACATCAATTTCTTTGTTAAACTGACAAACTTATATAAGCTTGCAACGTCCAGCGGGCGAGGTTCCCAGGGTTGTGTCTGGGACTGGAGATATTGACTAGTGTCATTCGCTTGCAAGTAGCTGGATGCAGCTTACATGCCAGAGGCTGTGCGTGAACAGCCCAGGAGTGGGGGTTCTCACAGCAGAGAAGGGTAAGGCTGGCTCCCAGAGTCAAGGATTGGAGTGACCTAGCAGATCACCGGTCCAGATAACACCAGAGGGGAACGTCACACCACCCTCTTTAGTATTAAGTCCACTGTAGCTCAGCGACAGGATCTCTCTGAGCACAGTGACTTTTCTTTTCTCTATTTCCTCCTTTTTTCCCCTCCAGTCTGGGCCGTTTCACTGTGGTCTCTTCCTTTCTGCAGGTCTCGCAGTCTTCTCCTTCCTTCCTGTACAGTATCTCCTTTCAGCTTCCCTCCTGTTCCAACACCTGCCACTTTCTCCTCTTAGCTTTTAGTTGGTGAATGTCCAGATATTGATTGAAAAATTGCAAGAGACAAACCATTCTCTGTGGCTGCTGCTTTCCCCCTGCACCTGCAAAGCTGTCCCAAAGTGGTCCATTTCCAGCACAATGGGGAAGCTAATAAGTGCCCTTTCTCCTTTTTGGTTTAGCAGGCTTGTTTTGTTTGCAGGGGTTTCTGAGTGAGGTTAGCACTGTCCTATTTCTCGGCAAAATGTTTAAACAGTAAGTTCTATCAAGCGTAGAAGATGGAGACAAACTGACTTATTAACTGAGGCACTGGTTCTTCTCTGACCCCCCCTTGTAATGATTGTCAATTGCACGCATCACACTGTGGGCTGAAGTTCCAGGCAAGTGGCCTCTGGGGTGAATATACAGTCTGTGCTGATGGAGTCCAACAGTTCCTCATCAGACTTAGCCCTTGGCTCTGTGCCTAGAGCAAACGCTGACTTTGAACAACTCAGTCCTGAGTAACTCTTCCTACTTCCTCTTCCTTCTCTCATGCTGCTTCCTGCCCAGATCAGCAGTACTGTAGAGGTCCGAGAGAGAAATTAAGTACATAATCCCTAGGGACAAGTAATAGTAGCAACACAGTAGAACCTCGATTTCACGAGCATCAATCTTACAAACGACCAGTTACACAAACCATTTTTTCTTGGCTGGGGAAAAGCAAATCACACGAGATGAAGAACAAGTCTCCATCTCTTCACATTCCAGTGCCTTCAGTGCATTGGAAGTCACTTTGCAGTGGTGTGAAGGACATGAAGATAGCGATGCAGTGCACCATCCTGCAACTTAGGCACTGGACCTCCCGTCCTTTTGAGATGCTCATTATTATGATCTTTTCAGTTTTATGAACTCCTCAATCCCAGGTTAGTTTGTAAAATAGGGGTTCTACTGTAACTCGAACTGCTTTCATATGATCTCCAGCTACAGCAAAAACAAAGCCCTGAACAATGAACATCCTTTGCCTAACTGCTATTGGTGATCTAAAGATCCCCCTACCACCCTAAGTGGTTGTCCTATAGGAACTCCTGCATCCTGAGTTGTCGATGATGCATGATTCCATGCTAAACCCCAGGGGCTAGTGTAAATGGGCATGACCCCACTGACATCAGTGGAGCTGTGCTGATTTACACCAGCGGAGGATCTGACCTCCTGCTGACCTCGTCCTCAGTGCCCCTGGGACGCTGCCATGTAATATCAACCCCTGGCAGCTCAGTGCCACAGCACTGCAACATCTCTTGCCGTGACGTCCTCGCCGGCTGAAGCTGAAGGATGCAGGAGCATCTCCTCCAATTTTAGATGGGGGGATCGGTTTAATCCTTATGTCTCGTAGGGCCACGTTCTGCTCTCCGATGACTTCAGGAGCCTTACTCAGGCTTGGTGCTGGTGTGGCCCAGCGCACAGTTTGGCCACAGCGTCCTTTTACAGTGTCGGGTGGTTGCCAGCTGGAGGGCAGAGAAAGGACACGTGAATCCTACCTTTTCATGTCCGAGAAAATGACTGTCCCGTGCCGAGTGCTTCCTGTGGAGTGGGCATTCCGATAGCTCCAGCTAAGTGACATCAATGCGCTTTCCTTTGAAGTGGGAAGGATCTGTCAGCCTCTCTGTTCAAAGCAAATGACAATGAGACAGGCCGGCAGATCAAAGTTGCCTTTCTCATGCCAGCCAGGTGGGTTTTTAATGGGTCCCTCTTTCATCGGAAGCACCTCCCACGTCCTCTGCCAGTTACATGAAAGAATAATCCAGGCTATAGTAAAGCAGGGAAAATCCATACTGTCCATGTGGGAGAAAAAAGGGACACCTCAGTAGATGCCAGGAGAAGCCCTGGAAGTTCAAGAACTACCCACCTATTCCCCTTCTCCTGTTGGGTGCGCTGGAGTTTCACAGAGAGCACCACTGCCATGTCAGTCCATCCGGCTCTGGCAAACCAAATGGTCAGGAGAGATGCCTGGGGATTTGAATATTAGCTTTACTAAATCCTGAACACGTGGCTGCATAGCCACTCCTGGCCGTGCTGGTGAGACAGCCGCTGTCTTGGCCAGCACACCAGGGACCGACCTGGAGACTTTCAGAGCAAAATATGTGAGCTGCTATAGCTTGAGCTACAGAACTAAGTCTCCCTAGCGGGGCCTTTAACCAACTTGTGTCCTTCGTGGATCGATACAGATGGAGACCAGTAACACTCACCAGTGGGTTACACTGGCCAGGGAAATGTTTCTCTCTCCGTCTGGATCCTGCGGACTCGTGGCAAAATGCAAAACATGCAGTTAACCTTCAGCAGTTAGAACTTTGCATTGGTGATTTGCATTCCAAGATAAACATGTCTCAGCTGTTTCCCAGCTCTCATTGAAATCAATGGGAATTAGGCACCTAGATACTTTTGAGGAGCTGGGCTTAAGTCTTCTAGCTAGAAGTTGTAGCTGATCTATTAACCTCTTATGTGGACCAAGCACTAGAGGTCTCCTACTGCAGAACCTGCTGAGTGCATGTGCAAATGTTTGAGCAATTACACTAGAGTCCCTGGTTCTTTTGGGCCGGGCATGCAAGGACCCAGATTGCACGTCTTGCCAATGCAGGGTGATGGTAGGTGGATTAGGAGTCCTCACACCCTTCCCGCAGAGCTATGCACAACCTGGCTGAAAGTTTTTACACTACTGCAGACGTACCCGACTCTGCCTTGGTTTGTCTCGTGTCCCTTTTTATTTGCCCAGATAGTTCATTGCAAAGTACATGAGAGCTGAGAGGCTGTTTGCAAAGAGCTTATTGGATCTATGTACATATGCGGTCCATTTGCAGTGAAAGTAGTAAGAGACTTGCCAGTGTTCCTTGTGAGGCCTGCTGCAAAATAGTTCTGGCCTAGTCTGGAAAAGAAAGCGTGGAATCATTCTAAAGATCCATAGGCCTGCAAGCCACCTGCTGATGTTTGCAGGGAGCGAGAAAACATACTTCACATGCAGCAAAATACTCATTTGAGATCCTGTCCCAACCCACCCAGAGATGGAGCATTCCTGGGTCATCGCATGCATCCCACCCTCCCCATTTGTACCGATCACCTGGCCGATGACAGCTAGCCGCTAATGGCTGGAGAGACGCGTTTTAAAATAGTCTGTGGGCCTTTCTAAACAATACTGACACTTCCCCTGTGATAGCCGGAGGTTGTGGGGGTTTTTAAACACAAATTCTTGCGATCCAGAGCATATGTTCTCTTGTGTTCTCTTGTTATCTTTTAATTGGTTTCTGTTATAAATTTAATACCAAGTGTTCGTGCCGGTGGCGTAGGCTGCTGCCGCTGTTGGAGCTGGGGATGGTGCATGGCAGCCTCAGCACTTTGTGTGTGAAGTCAGAGCCTCATTACCATTCCCATTTCCCACCCACCCTCTTGGCTGCTTCCCCACCGGGCAGCTCCTAGGCCTCGGATCTCCCGATTGCTCCTCGTGGTTGTTGTTTAGTTTGTGGTCGTTGTCCCGGATGCTCCAGGATCAGAGGCACAAAGGTGCCAGGAAGAGCCTTAGGGGCGCAGTTAGGGCTCAGCTCCACCTAGGGATCGTTGAGCGGAAATGTGGTGTCCTGTGGAAAGGATTTCACCTCTAGGCCATAGGGGCTTGCATGGGCCTTTGCTGCAGAGTGAGATGAATACAGGCTGGAGAGGGGCCTAAGAGTTTCCTGGTCCCTCCCTGCTTGGTTTGGGAATTAGCTCTTTCAGCGGTGCGCCATCGCTAGTGGTGTGTCGCCCACCGTTACTCTCTCGGTCTCCATCGTCCTCACAGTTGGACCCACGTCACTCCCGGACCGCGGCGTCTGCTTCTGGACACTGCCCTCCGGCTGTGCCTGCTCCGCTGGCTCTCCCCCCCTTCCGGGGGACTGGCAGCTTCTGGCTCTATCACTCGCCTCAATGGCTCACTGCAGTCCTCAGTCGAGCCCAGGGGTCTCAAACTCAAATGACCACGAGGGCCACATGAGGACTAGTACGTTGGCCCGAGGGCCGCATTACTGACACGGGGGTCAGGGCAGGGGGTCGGGGTGCAGGAGGGGTGCGGCAGGGGGCTCAGGGCAGTGGGTCGGGGTGCAGGGTGCGGCAGGGGGCTCAGGGAAGGGGGTTTGGATGCAGGAGAGGTGCGGGGTGCGGCAGGGGGTCGGGGTGCAGGAGGGGTGCAGGGTACAGCAGGGGGTTGGGGTGCAGAAGGAGTGCAGGGGGCGGGCTCTGGCCCGGTGTGCACCGGGGGCAGGGCAGGCTCCCTGCCTGCCCTGCCCTGCCCCGCCCCCACTCCGGGAAGCGGCCGGAACCTGGGGGAGGGGAGAACGGGGTGGGGGTGTTGCTGTTGCTTCAGGCACCGCCCCCAGCAGTTCCTATTGGCCGGGAATGGGGAACCGTGGCCAATGGGAGCTGCTGGGGGCGGTGCCTGAAGCAACAGCAACACACACACCCCTGTTCCCCCCTCCCCCAGGTTCCGGCCGCTTCCCAGAGTGGGGGCAGGGCGGGGCAGGGCAGGCAGGGAGCCTGCCCTGCCCCCAGTGCACACCGGGCCAGCGCCCGCCCCCCGCCCCCCTTCTGCACCCCAACCCACTGCCCTGAGCCCCCTGCTGCACCCCTCCTGTACCCCGACCCCCTGCCCTGACCCCCTGCCGCACCCCTCACCCCTCCTGCACCCCACACCCCAGCTCCCTGCCCTGAGCCCCTGCCACACCCCTCCTGCACCCCCTGGGGGTAGGGAGGGGGCGAAGTTGGGGTGGGGATTTCGGGGAAGGGGTTGGAATGGGGGCTGGGAAGGGGCGGAGCCTCATGGAAGGGGTGGAGTGGGGGCGGGGCCGAGGGCGGCGAGGGGGGGGGATGTGTCAGTAATGCGGCCCTCGGGCCAACGTACTAGTCCTCATGTGGCCCTCGTGGTCATTTGAGTTTGAGACCCCTGGGCTCGACTGAGGACTGCAGTGAGCCATTGAGGCGAGTGATAGAGCCAGAAGCTGCCAGTCCCCCGGAAGGGGGGGAGAGCCAGCGGAGCAGGCACAGCCGGAGGGCAGTGTCCAGAAGCAGACGCCGCGGTCCGGGAGTGACGTGGGTCCGACTGTGAGGACGATGGAGACCGAGAGAGTAACGGTGGGCGACACACCACTAGCGATGGTGCACCGCTGAAAGAGCTAATTCCCAAACCAACCAGCAGGAGGCTGGAATGAGACATCTGCTAACCCTCCGCGGCTCTTCCAGCTTGAACTGGAGAGCCTGTCTTCTGTTGTTCCCCATTTTTTTTTTCTTCTCTCTCTGTGTGAATTCAGGGCCTGTCCACAGAGCGCGGAGCCAGGTTTTCATGAGCTCAGCTCTCATTTAGGCAGTAATAAGAGTGAGCTTGTCCAAAGCGCCCAGCAGTTGGCAGCTCCCGCTGTGCCATTGGCGGATGGGTTTTCAGAAGCTCCCAGCATCCAACGGGATGAGCTCTTTTGAAGATCTAACCACTTATTTTGAGGCCCAAAGAGGAGCTGAGTTCTTTTGAAAATTCTGCTCCGTCCTGTGAGCTCTCTTGTCTCTTGTCTCCGGTTGATGGGAAAGCTGTCTCAAAATGCTGGGCCTTGCCTTTTGCTCTGAAGGCGACAAGACTCTCAGCCATCCAGCCGTCCTGATCTTTCCCAGGAATGAGCCCCATATTTGTGGGGCCGTCATTGCAAAAGCCCCTGCTCCTGCACACAGGTGAGTCGCTCTTGAGCTCTGCTGTTCCAGTGTGATGCGACTGTTGTGACAGGTGACAGTCATGGAGGGCGAGGCTGTCCCTCAGGTAACTGGGGCTGGCCCCATCTCAGCTTGCAAAGATGGGAATCACCATTCCTTTTACACAGGCTGTCAAACAGCTGTCGGAGGGGAACAACTTCTGGGCACTGCAGACCTGAGGTGCTTTCTGACCATCAGCTTAGGAGTCAAACGCTCCATATCCCAAACCCCTTTATGTTCCAGTTCTGCTAGATAGGCTGGTGTTGGTTTTGATGGTGGAAATACCTTAAAATCATACCTGACAGATTGAAGGAAATGACTCTTACAACATCTTGTGTTGCCTCTTATTTAGTTACTAGTTGATGATGGTCTTGTTCCCTGGTAGAACAGGAGACTTTCCTGACCTGCATAGCTGGTGTTTGTAAGTTACGGGCTGGGAGCTCAGAACCTGTGCATGGGAACTTTTGCATTATTCTAAATGGAAATAATAACATGATCATCCCCAAGGACAAATTCATCCTGCTCCACTGTTGACTGTTACTATTGCATCGTGGCCATCAGTTTACAAAATATCTCCATCTCGCAAGCCAGCATTGTCACCTTGAAATGCCCAGTGATGAGCTGCCAAAATCTTAGGAACCGGTTCCCTACCCGAAGACCTGGTAGGGAACCGTCCGGTGAGTACACCCCTCACCCATGTCCTGCCCCCGACTGCCCCCCTCCGAAACCGCAACCCATAACCCCCCCGCTCCTTGTCCCCTGACCACTCCTTCCTGAGACCCCCAACACTAACTGCCCCCCAGGGCCCCACCCCCTGCCCAACTCGCCCTGCTCCCTGTCCCCTGACTGCCCCGACCCCATCCACCCCGACAGACCCCTGGAACTCCCATGCGGCGCCTACCCAACCCCCCCCTTCCCCATCCCCTGACACACACCCCCAGAACCTCTGCCCCATCCAACCGCCCCCCCCCCACTTCCTGTCCCCGCCTTATCCAACCTCCCCGGCCCCGGCCTCTTAACCCCGCTGCGCCGTGCAGCCGGGGCCCGGGATGGAGCTGCGCGGCCAGGGCCCGGGGTTGGGCAGCGCCATGCAGCCGGAGTCGGGGCCGGGGCCGCGCGGCCAGGGCCCGGGGTCAGGCAGCGCCACGCGGCCGGATTCAGGCCTGGGGTTGGGGCTGGGCCGGACAGCACCACACGGCCGGAGCCAGGCCGGGCCGTGTGGTGCCTGGAGCCCTCCTCGTGCCCCACCCCCACACCAGCTCACCTGCGGGAAGCAGGGGAGGGGGAGGAGAAGCCGGGGGGAGCGTCAGGGGAGGAGGCGGAGCTAGGTGAGCTGGGGCCGGGGGCTGGGCAGGGAGCTGCCAGAGATTTTGTTAAATTTAAAAGCCCTTTTAGAACCGGGACAACCGGTTCTAAAAGGGCTTCTAAATTTAACAACCGGTTCCCGCGAACCGGTGGGAACCGGCTCCAGCTCACCACTGGCAATGCCATGGTGTAACACGAGATCCTTAGAGATGTTTCAGGGACACTTTTGATGTCCTGCTAGCAAAGTTACTGAATGGCCTACTCAAAAACAGGACAGTCCTATGTGAATCCGGACCGCTGACTGCCCGATTATGGGTGGAATACTGTGCTCCACTGTGGTCATTGTATTAGGAGAAGGTCATCGTAGAAATTGAGAAGTTTCTGCAAAGGGCAAAGAGAATGTGTCAAGGACTCCAGGGTCTTGGGTATTGACTAGGATGTTATGTCCTTTGGAAAGGAAGAGATGCAGAAGGGCAACTCGGTGAGTTATTCAAAATCCCAAAGGGACAGGATTGAGAGAAGCAATATGGCTGTTTGAAGGGAAGGGAAGGCCAAGAGCTCAAGGAGCTAGAGGTGAGATGCCTTTAGAGAGCATCGTTTATAGATTACAGACATTGCCCAGCACAGCAGCAGGATGAACAGCTTTTAGAGCTAGAAGAGTGTTTGTAAGGCAAAGGTATTGTGGGATCCAACTGCTAAGCCCAGCTGGTGGGAAAAGAAGGAGATGGGCTCTTCCTCTAGACCTTTATGTGCCCTCCATTATGTCCCACATCTGCCAAGAAGCCCCAGCTCCTGTTGCCAGTGACCTTGCTGGATTTCAGTGCTAAATTCACACGCTGCCTCCAGGCGTAGGCAGAAGCAGTCAGGTCCCAACCCTCTCTTGTCTCACGCCGTTCTGGGCGTTGCAAACCTGGCTTGTCTCTACCCTCTTTACACTGATGGTGTTGTTCAGAGTCATATATGTACACAAAATCTGGATCCAGTCCCAGAACAAGCAGATAGCTGCTCCCCAGCCAGCCCTTCGCACGCACTACTCTCTCCCCCACTGCTAACAGAGATTAGAGCATCTTGAATCCCGCTGGGATACTTAGTTCCACCTCTCTCCGTGTCTTGTTCTCACTCGGCAGGTAGAAGCCAGATGCGCTCTGCCAATCCCGAAGCACACTGCTACGGTTTGTTTGGCTTTGCAGGAAGCTGGGCACAGCTGCTGTCTTTGCTGGGTGGAAGCCAAGGAGGCTGGAGAGCCTTTCTTCCTCTCCTTCTCGTGTGTCGTGTCTTTTCTCCTTCTCTCTCTCTCATCCACCCACCCACCCCCATGTATGTGTAGTGAACCAGGACAGTGGGCTCAGTAGTGCCTGCAATTGCCCAGAACAGCAGCCACCTGCCCTTGCAATGCTCTAGACCACTCTCAACCCTGCCTAGATCCTTTTGCAGCTCGCTCCCTGCTCCAGCACAAAGGAGAGGCAGAGGTGAGGGAAAGCCAGGAAGAACAGGGGTTAATAGGCATCAGGGCCTAATCATCTCCTCAGATCCAAGCGCAACCCCACCCGTGAGGTCAGTAGGAGTTGAAGGAGGGCCCGATCGGGTGCTGGAGAAGGTACATTAGTTCAGCACATTCTTGCTGTTCGGGGTGATAGGGAGAGCTGTCTGGTGTCTGGGCACCTCTTTGATGGAGCCCACACTCTTCTCAGTTCCCTGTTCCAGATTAGGACTCTCTACACCTGATCTTGAGGGACACTTACTATGTCTGCTCAGTATCTAATACGGATCTCCCTTCCAGGTAGGATTTTCAGGCGTCTCAGCACCCAGCAGCTTGCATAGAGAATATGCGTACACAGACAGCGGGAGCTGCTGGGTGCGGAGGTCTTTTGACAGTCTGACCTCATATTTTCAGAGCGCAGCAGCGGCAAGAAAAGCTCGCTGCCTTTCTTTTCAATCAAGAAGTTTCATTTGAAGATTTCCCCCTGGGTATATTGGGCTGTTTCGCCCCATGCAGTGTTATTCGATAGAAACTTTCCTTGAAAAGAAAGACACTTCACTTAATTCACTCGTTAGTGGAGATTGTCCAGCTTCCGAGGACATGAGCCCATTGCCTCATATCAGCCTGCAGCTCATCTCTGCTGTTTGATCCAGGAGCTTTTGGAGGAACTATACTGCACATTGCTGCAGGAGTGGAATTGATCTTAAATAGGTCTTTTAAATCATTGCTGTCATATGCTATTCCCAGGCCTGGAACAATTCATGGCGTCACAGCACCACCTAGTGGTCTCTTTGCTGTAGGTTGTTTTAGCTGTTGAATATATTGCAACATTGTAGGTATAGATGTACCTGGTTAATAGCAAGCAGAGACCATTCAGAGTATCTTGAACTACTTTGATATCATAGGAACTCTGCAAAACACTGCATTAAGAAACAATTCTGCTTCCCTCACCAAAGCAGTCTGATATAAATCAAATGATGTCAGTTAGCAATTTTAATCATGATTTAAATCAACAAGCAGGAACCCTTGATTTAAATCAGCAATTTTAATCTTGTTTTGCATTTATACTTTTTAGTTGGTTACCATTAAAAGATGTTTATTCACAATGAAATACAGCCTTTTCATCAAATGTGGTATTACTCTTTGCTAACCAGGAGAATACACTATATCTATACACATTTATTCATTCAGATTCTTATTTTTTACCTATTTTTTATGTTGGAAAATGGTGAATGGCACATTGCTTATTTACTTAATTTTTTACTTTATATTGGTGTCAAGACTAATTTGGCTGGAAATTGGATTTCAATTAAAAATGCACAAAAACAGCATTTAAAATTAGTTTGTTATTGGTTAAATAAACCTACCTTAAGTGTGCTGGATACATAAGAGAAAAGTAATTATCAAAATATATTTTGTATTTAAAACCAAGTGAAGTATTAGGAAGGAAGTATTATCGGTAGTTAGTGAATTGAATTGATGTGGTTCTGTCCGAATGCTAGTCCCTATGTGTATTCCACCCATGGGTACGCATCCACCCCATGCACCTGAGACTGGAAAATCATGCAAGTAATGTCCGTCAGTCCATGCCTCTGCCCTGGAACTCCTCGTGGTCAGCACTGAGGAGGGGATAAGGAGAGTTGTGAGCTGACCGTCTCCCCAGTTCTTTCTTACCACCACATGGCTTGATTCGGAATCCTCTGTGTCTGTAGCTATCTTTGCATTGTCTCTCTTATCTGTAAACATAATTGTATATAGTTCTTAGTGTTTTTAGTAGTCTCTCTATAATTAGTGTAGACTAGCTTTTCCCTGCCCTGAGACTCTGTTTCACCCCTCAGGGGGACTGTGCCCAGAGTTCTGGATTTAAGAACTGTCTCCTGTCCTCCCTCCATCTCGGTCAGCAGTGACCACCAGCACTATCTTTACTGCTCTGAGGAGGCTCATATCTCCTCCAAGTGAAATATCTGCTTCTCCTTCCCTCCCCGGACCTGAGAGGGACAACAGCTCTGTCTGAGGAAGTAACTGATGCACAAAGCTATGAGACCCCAGTCATATCCAGGCCCTTGAGCAGCACTCATCCGAGCACTAACTTCGGGGCAGAGGCCAGATCTAATAAAGCCAAAGACTCGTTGTCTTGGGTTCTCATGAGAGTAGGGGATGCTCTCAGAGACACAAGAACAGATCCCCTTCCGGATCTGCTCCCAAGAGAAAGGATCCCTCCCCAACTCCTTCCAAATCAGGTGAGTCCTCATATTCCAGTCCTAAAGACCTAGGCCCACGCAAGCCTCCCAATCACGAGGGTAAGGCACTCTGGAGCAAGAAGCCAAAGGTATCAACTCCGGTACCAGCTAGTAAACTGAAGAATCAGTATCTGCCAGCACCGACAAAGAGCTCCAGGCAGAACTCTTCTCCCTTAAACGGTACGAACCCGATACTGTAAGTACCTGCCAACCACTAATCCCATGGATACACCAGATCCAACAACACCGATTACCAGGACCAGGGTGGATTGAGACTTATACCTTCCTGGAGAATATCTCCTCTGCTTTCGGGTCCAGTCCTTCTGAGGAATGTTTCAACACCAGAAGTGGAATCCACCTCAGTGAGAAAGAGCTGCTTCCCTACTCCATCCACAAGCAAGCAACGACAGTACTGCCATGGAACCAGATTCTACCTTTTCCTCAATCTAATGTTCAGGATGAACCATCGCCTCCATGAACAAAGGTTAGCCTGGACAGGGCTTCTAGACTTTTCTGGATCCATCCTCCAACCAGACAAAACTACCCTCCCAGAGACCATTGGTACCTGATGTCTTGGGGTCCCCCCAGCCAGCCTTCAAAATATACTGGCCCTGTTGGGGTCCATGGGATATGCATGGCACCCTGGATCTGTGTGAGAGTCTCACAGGCCCTCTTCCCCCAGACAACAGCAACAGGCTCTGCCGGAGTATACAGAGGAGAAAGACGTCGAGAGCCAGATCCACTGGTACCAGCGTTACTCACGTGTGTATCATCATCCTCACCCAATGTGGCAATTGCCCCATCTTTGCCATCCCCACCTGATGACCAGAGACAATACAAGAACTCTTGCAGATGGTGACATCTGAACCTCAGATCCCATTTGAGGAAGTTAATGGCATGCAGTATACACTCTTGGACATCCTACAGCCCAGTGGACCCAATCAGGTAGCTCTGCCAGGCTTTCATGGAACCAGCCAGGGTGGTATGGCACACACTTGCGTCATGCATCTGTATCCCCAAAGTAGCTGAGAGATGATACTTTGTCCCTGAAAAGGGGCAGAATTTTTGTTCACCCATCCTGCCCCCAACTTCCTAGTAGCACAAGCAGTTGTAGAAAGATCTGGGCCACCACACTCCAAGACCACATCTGCAGACAAGGGCACTAAACACCTTGATCTTCTGGGGAGGAAAGCGGTCATATCCACCAGCGTCCAGTTTAGAATCATTAACTTCCAGGCCCTGTTAGCTAAGTATGATTTTATGAACTACTTCATATTCTTGGAGTTTAAAGATACACTTCTTTAGGAGGAAAGGGCCCAATTCCCAAACCTTTGTTGACGAGAGTAGACTCATGGCAACAACTTGACTCCACGCTGCGGTTGACATGGCCGATACCTCATCTAGAGCAACCACAGTAGTATTGTGGCGTGAATCTTGGCTTCTCTCTTCAGGGTTCAAGGTTCAAAACAACATCAAGCATTTACCCTTTGACCCAGCTAATCTCTTTATTGAAAAGACAGTCAAGTCTTTGCACTAGTTATGACTCCAGGTCAACCCTCCACTCCATAGGTATTTAAACTCTGGCCCCAAAGAAGAAACAGCATAAACAGGTGTATATATCAATGCCTCTTCTACAACCTTTCTACCACTAGCGACCATATGAACCACCACGTAATTATCAGACATTGCAAAGACCAAGGTATGCAGCTCCATCCACCTCAACGTCAGCCACCCAACCTCATCCACCGGCTAAAAGTCACTTTTGACAGGACATTCAAGAGTTGCAAGCCATCATTGACACCATCCTCATCTATTTCCCAAACCTTTGGTGGCTGCCTAGTGTACATTTGTAAGGTGCCAACTTGGAGTTGCATCTATCCCTTCATGAAGTCCAAGCCACTTCTGAAAATACAGCCTTTGGAACGGCAGCATTACAGTAATCTATATCGCCTGCATCGTGGCACCCCCCTGACGACTGCTTACCAGTCACCCACATTTGGAGTACACATAGGGACCAGCTCGCAAAGAAGAAGAGGAGGTACTTACCTATAATTGGACGTTCTTCAAGATGTGTGGTCTCTCTCTGTATTCCACTACCCTCCCGCTTTCCCTTCTGCTTCAGATCATGATTGAACTAATGATTGAGAAGGAATGGTCTGCAAGATTTTAGAATTAGTAGATCTCATCCTCTTGTACTTTGTTTTTAGTTATTGCTTGGATATAGAAAACAAGCTATCCTGATTTTTCAACTGCCAGTCAGTTTCTCAGCTTTGACTGAATTAGTCATTGAACTGAACCAGTTGAATAAGTTGAAATGAAGAAAATATTCTCGCTGCAGAAGAGGCTACTGCTATCAAAAGCTGGTTTAGCCCTTCAGCAAGCTGGTTCCAGGTGCTTAGCCAGTGACAGCCACTAGTTCAGTGATTTGACTTTCTTTAAACTTCGGCAGCAAATACAGACTGCTTAATATTATTTGTTAATTTGAATGGTTTTAATACATTATAGCAAGTTTAAGCCTTAACATAAGTTGTCAATTTCAAATTTAATTTTAAATAGGTTTATTTTTTTTTAAATATTTAAATTAAATAATCTGATTTTAAGTTTAAAAAATGATTTAAAGTTAAAAAAAAATCTGATTTTTATTTATATATTTATTTCTTTTGAATAAGTGATTTTTATCCACCTTTCCAACGAGTGTCACAACTAGGTTTCCGAGAGAGAACAAGGAGAGAGGCTTTTGGGGAGGAAAATAAGATGGTTCTTGTAACTATTGCAATGCTCCTTTTTGGCTATTAATAAAAACGGGACTTGCATACAATGTTAACTACTTAATAATTAGGCTCGGCAGGATTAGATTTTTTCAGTAAATGTTGATTTCACCATATAAACACAAACCGATGAAAAAACATCTCCATCAATGATGATAGAAATTTACAGATAGGCAAAGTAAGTACTTACTAGAGTTTGTTTGAAGGATAGTTACTTTGTATATTTTGACATTTGATGTTGACAATTTGTGTTTTGTAACAGTTGTAAAGCTATGACTTAGGGGGAGGGATAGCTCAGTGGTTTGAGCATTGGCCTACTAAACCCAGGGTTATGAGTTCAATCCTTGAGGAAGCCACTTAGGGATCTGGGGCAAAATCAGTACTTGGTCCTGCTAGTGAAGGCAAGGGACTGGACTCAATGACTTTTCAGGGTCCCTTCCAGTTCTATGAGATAGGTATATCTCCATATATTATTATTATAACTTTTTGAATCGCAACATCTGTCATTAAATAAGTATTATCTAACCCCCCATAATTGCTTGCAACTGTGAACATTTAAATTAATACAAATAGAAAAAATACTTAAAACTCATCATTTTGCACAACTGTGAAAATTGAAATAGATAAAAATTTTAAAAATTGATCATGGGCTCTTCAGGCTAGAAGACAAAGGTATAATGAGATCCAATGGCTGGAAGTTCAAGCTAGAAGAATTCAGGCTGAAAAGTAGGTGCCTGTTTTTTACAATTAGGGTAATTAACCACTAGAACAGCTTATCAAGGGTTGTGGTGGATTTTTCCATCACTGGCAATTTTTCAAGCAAGGTTGGATTTCCCCCCACCCCTCCTTCTCCCAAAAGACATGCTCTGGTTCAAACATGAATGAATTCTGAGAAGTCTGTGTTATTTACTCTGACCTCCTGTAGGATCACAGCGGTCCCCTCTGGCTGTAGCATCTTTGAAACTATGAATCCTGCCAAGCCTATTAATAATAATAATGCTTTGTGATGTTTTCCACTCGTAGATTCCAAAGTGCTTTACAAAGGTTGGTCAGCGTCATTATCCCCCATTTTACAGATGGGGGAACTGAGGTACAGAGAGGTTCATGCCAGAATTTCCAAAGGAGGGGACTGATCCAAAGTTCCTTTTCTTTAAATTCAGTGGGCTTTGGATCCGGTGTTCCTAATTGTCTTACATAAAAGCCTAAATTGAAATGCATGATGTGGAGACTCTGTGCTACACTGCCCTCTAGTGGGTGGAATGAGAGCTGATGAAATGCTTGCTTTGAATTTATAATGCTCCCCCCCCTCCAAAAAAAGTTTTAATGTTTTAAGTTGAAAAAAATCTATTCTTTTCACTCTGCTCTTACCCACAAAGGGCTAAAAAGATTTCCCTTAAACCTAACAAGAATTACTCCTGGGCTTGAGACCAAGCATGGAACGTTTCACCCAAAAAGGAGGATTTTTAAGGAAGTTCTCGGGATGTGAAAGCAGGTCCAAGTGGAAGCCAGAATAAACCTTTACTCTCACTATGCCCCCCGCCCCATCTACAGGAGAATGAAATCTCCACTGGAGGGAGTCTATCACTGCAGATGGAATTCAGTCCACTTGCAGATAGCCTGGGGACTCGGGTTCTGCGCATGAGCGGCATGGAGGGCAGCCGGGGAAGCAAACCCCCAGCCGGAGGCCAGGATGTGGGGAAATGGAAGCACAGAGACGTTTAGGTCACTTGCCAGTGACAGAGCAGGGAAAGGAACTCAGAGGTCATGATGCCTGGTCCCTGGTTTAATCACCAGTCAGTATTTCCTGACTATGAAGTGAAGTGTGGCCATCTATGGTACTGGAAGAGCCATGGGCTGTAGAGGGAGAACAGGTGAGGGCATTATGGATTGGCCTGATTTCCCATCCCCCCCCTTTCTCTCATTTCACAGGCAATTCCCCCTCTGACGAGTCCGAGGAGCGAGAGCGGGACCCCAAGGTTCTCACCTTCCCCGAATACATCGCCAGCCTGTCTGAGTCGGGCACCAAGCGGATGGCAGCTGGGGTCCGCATGGAGTGCCAGAGCAGAGGCCGCTGCCCCTCCTCATGCCCGCTTTGCCATGTGACTTCGAGCCCAGACACGCCAGCCGAGCCAATTCTGCTGGAGGTCACCAAAGCAGCGCCCATCTATGAGCTAGTCACCAACAACCAAACCCAGAGGGTGAGGAGCTGGTTGCTGAGAGAGGGGTAGAATGTGGCAAGGTTGTGATTGGCTGAGCTGAGGTTATTAGCAGCGAATGGCTCTGGCAGGCCTGGAATGACAGACAGCCCTTGTGTGGCGTGGCCGGCTGGCAGCATTGCCACTTGCCCACTGGCCTTTCCACCTCTCCTTATTGAGCCAGCCTGGTGTTTGCCATGTGGAGCATGTAGGTACAGCTTAAAGGGGTGTAGCGCGTGGTGAGGAACAGCCAGAGAGCGTCCCAGAGACAGGCATCTGCCTTGGCGAGGCTGTGTGAGGTCACCATGGTGACCAGGCACTTGGCACGCTGCCATCCAGCTTATCAGGACAGAGCACCAGCCACCATTCAGCATGCGCGGGAGTAAACGGACCCAGGCCTGGCTCAGCAATTGCCACTTGAAACCAGCTGCAGATGGGTGAAGGCTGAACGCCTCTGCCCTGCCCCATGAATGGCCCCCATCCCTTTTGACTTCTCTCTATATCCCCTCTTTGCCAGGAGGTCTCAGAGCTCCCAGCTGCTGGCAGGGCACTCCGGGCTGTGTGGGGAGCGGCATGCACAGAAAGTTACAGGTTTTCAGATGCCAGCAGCACAGCGGGTGATGAGGGTGGGGGTGGGGTGCCGTTCCTGCTTGCCTGGCCCTAACCCTCCTTCTCTATGTCAGCTGTTGCAGGAGGCCACCATGAGCACCCTGTGGTGTTCCGGGAGTGGGGATGTCATTGAAGACTGGTGCCGGTGCGACTCGAGTGCTTTTGGCGCTGACGGGCTCCCGACCTGCGCGCCCCTCCCACACCCGGTGTACGTCTCTCCCACGCTGATTTCGCCCCCCTCCGCAGAGATTATTCCTCTTGAAGGGGACTTCGGTGCTGGTGCAAGGTGCTGGAGCCAGAGGCCCAGAACCAGCGTGTAGCTGGAAGTCGGGGTGGCAGCAGCAGCTCGAGCTTCCCCCGCTCCACCCTGTAGAAGGCCTTGATCCCTGACCCCGAGTGACAACCTTCTGGCGTGCGGGGGAGTGGAGTGTGGCAGAAAGGTTTCAGCAGCACTCGCTTGAAACCAGCTGCCTTCCCCAGGCAGGGCTGGGCGGTCTCAGAAATCAGTGGGACGTCTGCCCAAATGAAAACTACACCAGGCTTGACTGGTGCTGCAGCTTTCCTCCCCAGTGCAGGAGCAACTTAGGTGCAGGATGGGCTGGATGAGGAGGGGAAACAGCTGGCCCTGTGCTCTGTGCACTGGCTATTCTGGGCTGCAGGCAGCCATGCAAGGCTGCCACCAGTCACCTTTGCCCCCCACCCTATGGATCATGTCTTCACAGCCCTGCTTCCTGGGAGGCACAGGGCATAACCCAGCCCGTGAGGACAGTGAGTCTCCAGTAGCTCAGAGGGAGCAATGGGTGGAGCAAGCCCCACACTGAAGAGGGTTGGGAAGAAAAGAACGGCACCGTTAGGGGCGGGCGGGAGCTGCCTATTCACAGGGCCTGACCCACCTTGATTTTCCCTCTTCCTCAGGCTGCGGCTCTCCACGGTGCACGAGCCCAGCAGCACCTTGGTGGTGCTGGAATGGGAGCACTCAGAGCCGCCAATCGGAGTGCAGATCGTCGATTACCTCATCCGTCAGGAGAAGATCACCGACCGGATGGATCATTCCAAAGTGGAGACCGGTGAGGGCAGTGACGGAAGGTGCTGCTTCTCCAGCAGCCACAACTGGCTCTGCTTGGGCTCCTCCTTTGCTCTGGGGGCGGGGTGGCACTGGCAGCCGATAGAGTTCATTTCCGGCTGGCTGAGGAACACCCTCATCACAGCTCTGCCTTTTGCAGCATTGGCTTGGTAGCAAAGGCTGAAATCAAGAGCAGAATGCTTTCAATAGCATGGGGTGGGTCCCCATCCAGAAAAGTACTAAAGCCCAGGCTGAACTTTAAGCCCACGCTTAAATACTTTGCTGGATTGGGGTCATAGCTGCCTGTTTTCACTTACTTGCGGCATTCCGAAATCCGTCTCTTCTTGGTCTGAAAGCCTGCACCCTAAATTCCTCCCCAAGGTTATTTCTGAACTCCATGTATCTGTTTTCATCCCGAAACCCTGTGCCTATGCTGAGGAGAGGAGGCTTCATTCCCTCGACCTCAGATGTTCCTTAGCGTTCTACCTGCAGAGAACCAAATCAATCAGAAAATCACCTAGGCTATTTCTTGCCATAGCGCAAAAGTCACTGGGATGAGCTATATCCTCTCAGGGAATCTCTAAATGGATTCCTGGGTGCATCATGGTGTGCTCCCAATTAGCACATATCACTCCACTAGAGCACACGCTGCCTCTCCAGCATCCTTGCAGGAAGTACCATTACCGGATACATGCAGAGCGGCAGACTGGAGTTCCAGTCACACATCCCCAAAACAGAACACACCAGTTCGAGCCTCGGCTGCGGATGCAGCAGTGGGAACTGCAGTGCTTCAACACATCTGTCTTGCCAGCATTTTCGCACCCTCCTGACAGAATACACTTGTCCACCGCCCACGCGTGGGATACACATAGGGACCAGCGCTCGAAGAAGAAGTGGAGATTACTTAGCCATAACTGGAGGTTCTTTGAAATGTGTGGTCCCTGTCTGTATTCCACTGCCTGCCCTCCTTCCCCTCTGCTTCCGATCCTACTGGATTCGTGGTAAGAACAGGAACCGGAGAGGCGTCAACCCGCACTGGCTCTTATTCCCTCAGTCTGGGGGATGAGGAGAACTGTGCAGGCCAACGGACACCACTTGTTAGCATTTCCAGCCTCAGGCACAAGGCATGCATCCCCACCCACGTGTGGAATACAGACAGGGACCACCACGCATCTCAAAGAACATCCGGTTACAGGCAGGTAACCTTCATTCACAATCACACCAGTCTCCATCCTCACTTCTTATGCTGGAGTCTCAGTGATTGTGAGGCTATTTGTATTTTTCTGTCTGCAATGGGGACACTAAGGCTTTTCCTCACCTGAAAAAGCTTCCACTTGCCCCCTAGCAGAGAGGTCACCGGCCTAAGAGCCTTGATCGTATGCTGCAGCTCAGGGTCAAGGCAGGACAAAAGCGCAACATAAACATTTTTCCTACCCTTCCCACCGATGCATTTTCTCCCCTTCCATAGCTCCCAATTGGCTAATGTCACACCAGAGGCAGTGCACGATGCACCACTCCAAATCACCAATAGTCAGCCTGTTACAAGGTCCTTTCCTCATTGCTCCTGACTCTCCAGGAAATGTCTGATCCGTCACTAGGTATTGGGCTCGGTTGGCCAGTCTTGTGACCCATTGTAGCCTCTCCTCACCCATCGTCCCCTGCTTAGGTTCTGGGGCATGGGAAGATAATTGCCTAAAATCTCCTTTTTCCCTCTTTCCCTAGAGACGGTGCTGAGTTTGGTGGATGACATCATCTCCGGAGCCAAATCCCCCTGTGCGATGCCGGCACAAGTACCCGACAAGCTGTCCACCACCATCTCCTTGATCATTCGCTGCCTGGAGCCTGACACCACCTACACGTGAGTGACGGTGCCTCTAATTGGCTACGCCCGACCTTGTGAGTAGCACTGCCGCTTTTGATTGGCTACTCCCAAGCTTTCTCCTCATCTTTTTGGGGGGCATGGAGAAAGGGAGCATTCATTCTCCATCCCCTTGCGTGGCAAGCACCCCCCTATTGGTCCATGCTGGATGTGCTCCTGGAACTATGCACAAATATTAAATTATCATCACCACCGTGTTGGCTAAGCTTGCCAGGGCTGTCCACTCAGCTGGACAGCATTTCCCTGTAGGTAACGCGATAACTCTTGAATGCCGCGTTTGATCGAGTCCGGAAAAAGTTCGAGACCTCAAGGGCCAGAACCCTATTGATTTTTGGGAAACTGGGGAAACCAAAATGGGGACAAACGGATGGAGCCCCATCAGCTGTTCAGCACAGCCACAGCTTCATGCACCTCTGCAGTTGTCTGAAGACCAAAGAACTGTTTGATGGCACCTGTTAATGTCTTCCAGCCTAACGATACCCCATCTCATCTGTGCCTACCTCCCACTAGGGTTTAACACGATTCTTCTCCCAGACAGAAGGAATAACGGTGGAGGAAGGGGAGTGGGAGGGAACATAGCCCCTCGTATAGGGGAAGGGGCAGACAAAGCCCCTGGCACATGGGGTGGGGGAGATTGGCGTGATTAGGGATGTGGGGCATACAGAGCAGCTGGCATGGGCAGAGGACAAATGGAGAACCCTGGTATGGGAGGAGGTAATGCGGGGCACCCAGAGCCCCATGGATGAAGGAGTCTCTGAAATAGATTGGGGTGGAGGGTGGCACACAGAGAGGTTGTGAGGGGCAAGGAGCCCCTGGTGTACGCCAGGAGCTGGGCCTACACAGGCTGCAAAGGGTACATCCCCCTCGGTTTTTTATCCCCCGGGGGTGTTAGTGGAGAGGGGAATCCAGGCAGAGCAGCATGTGGGTATCCCCCTCACCTGCACTGGAGGGTTATTTCCCATTTGCAGTCATGACCCAGCTGCTGATGGCAGCGCCGTGCTCCGTGGATCCGTAGATTCAGAGATGTGA
The DNA here is from genome assembly GCA_003942145.1 of Platysternon megacephalum. NCBI lineage: Eukaryota > Metazoa > Chordata > Testudines > Platysternidae > Platysternon > Platysternon megacephalum. The sequence continues at coordinate 5,072,987 of QXTE01000091.1, forward strand.
AGCCCAGCAGCAGCCACGCAGAGCACGCGAGGCAGTGCTGGAAAGATCCTTAACTCCCGCCCTTCTTACACCTGCTTGACAGTATTGTCCAGCCTCACCTTCTGCCAGGCCCACAGTATGACTCCAGTCCACATGGGATGTAGACTCTCACTGAGCTCCTGGACTGATGCCTGACTTACCTACAGCCCCAGTCCCAGAGCTGGGGGGGAGGGGGAGCATTCTGCCCTGGCTGCAATGGAGGAGGCTCATGATGCGGTCGCACCAAGGCTGCTGTAATTCTGTTCTTTCCTTGTCACCTCCTCCAAGGCTGGGCCCAAGATGGAGTTTATGCACAGTGAGCACCTCAGATGGCATCAGGATGGAGACAGCAGCTCTTCCTATGTTAGCTGGCTCTTCCCTGCTGCTGGCCGGGGCTCTGCTCTGCATCATGCGCCAGGGCTCTTGTGAATCGGCAGGGTTGTCAGTGCCCCGAGTACCAGCCCCAGCAGAGAGCTGCCTGCACTAGCTTGAGGTCACTGTGCTGCAAAGGGGATGCCAAGCCTCTTGTATTGAGTTCTCACCTCCCACTGGGTCTGCATGGAAAAGCAGCACAGGCCAGTTTGGGGCACCTGTGTCAAGCAGAGCGAAGTGACATGCATGGTAGGACAGCCCCTTATCTCCTAGGCAATTAGTTGCATACATTCCTCCTGATGGGGGTCTGCTGTGTGCACCTGCATGTGTGAGCTCCAGATTCCCCAGTCTGTCCGTCGTCTCCGTGCTGTGATAACATCTCCCCTCTCCCCCAGGTTCACGCTTTGGGGAGTTGATAACACGGGGAGACGCTCCAGGTCAAGTGATGTGACGGTCAAGACCCCATGCCCAGTGGTAGATGATGTGAAGGCTCAAGGTAACAGTGGGGGTGCTTAAGGGGGTGCCCTCCCCCCAGCAAAGCCCTGGTCTGACATGCTGGACTTCACTGCAGTGGATTGTCAGAGCATGGTTAAGCAGAACACAGAGCAGGCGAACCCCCACTCTTTTTTTTGTTGGGCTAGTTGAAGAGATATGCCCAAGCCAAACCATAGGTGTGAACTGCCCTGAAGTTGGGTGGAATCCAGACCCTGGTTGTTTTTGGCGTGTTTGTAACGGGCGCACCTGAAACTCCAGAACTGAACACCCCTATGAACACTGGTGGTGTTTGGATCTGGATCAAAGCTTCTCAGATCCAGCCTGTCCCTAGTTATCTGTCTGGTTCAGACTGCAAGACCCTTGGAGTAGGAACTTTGGTCCAGATCCTCAATGGGAACTAGGCACCTAAACATCTCTGAGGTTCTGGGCCTTTGTCGTCATCTGTCCATGCCTACCTACAGCACTGCATTAGTAAATAATGACGATAAAGCATGATGAGAACGAAGCACCCTCTTGGGGCTCCATGTGTTCTGCTCTCAAAGGTTATGGGGACTTTGGAGGCTCTTGATGTAATTATTGCCTGAGGATGCACGGCTGCTTCTCTGTTGTTCATGCCAGGACAGAACCTTGTTAGAGGCAGTGGGAATCAGGTCAATACATCTAGATTGTGCAGGTGGAATGAGTGTGTTTGTTTAAAAATAACATCTCATTCTGCTTGGATGGGAGGTAATGGGAAGCATTGTTCTGAGTGTGGGATGGGATGACTGGTGATGGGGGTGACAGCCCTACTCTTCTGAATAAACCAGTTCAGATCCCACTCAGCAGTAATCAAGTGGTTCCCACATGAAGGCTGTCGGTTAGGTGGCCTCTCCCAAGCATCAGATCTCGGCCCCGTTCCCATTACTACAGCAATAATTTGCTGCCCCAATAGACAGCATCGTCCATTTACGGTTCTCAGAGTGTGGTATCTCGCCCGAAAACCGAGCACCAGAGCCAGCAGTAATTGGAAGCCTGATTCACTAGAGAGACCAGGGTGTGAATGGTTGCAGGAACTGTGGCTGGTGGGAGGGTGAGTGGATGGAAACTTGCCTTGCCATTGGTTGTTCAGGCTGATGGCAAAGTGTTAGAAAAGTCCCCAAAGGGTTGGACATGTCTATGGCTAGTACAAAAAAATACAGAGTCCATGAGCTTCAACAGGAATAGAAACCCTCCTGCTTCAGGGCATAAGCCAGCCTTAGTGATGGGGGTTAGGAGGCATCTTCACCTGGGCGCAGGTTCTCTCATAACTGCCTGTTGCAGGGTTCCTTGCACCTTCCTCTACAGCAGCTGGTATTGGCCACTGTCAGAGACATGCCATTGGACTAGAGGGACCACAGGTCTAATCCAGACTGGGAAATCCTGTATGTTCCACTGTCCCTCCTTCTAGAATATGACCCGGTGACATGGTGTAAATTCCAGGACACCCGGGGGAAATCCTGGCCTTACTGACATCAGTAAGAGTTTGCTCTGGACTCCAGTGGGTTCAGGATTTTGCCCCAGGGCTCTTTACTTGATATCTGACCTGGTTTGAGGCTACATTTCCTTTCTGTCTGACAAACGCACTGACAGCCCTCTCTGCCATCCTACCCAGAAATAGCAGACAAGATCTACAATCTCTTCAATGGCTACACCAGCGGCAAGGAGCAGCAGACAGCCTACAACACTCTGCTGGACCTGGGCTCGCCCAGCCTGCACCGGGTCCTCTACCACTACAACCAGCACTACGAGAGCTTCGGGGAGTTCACCTGGCGGTGTGAAGATGAATTAGGACCCAGGTAAGCCTGATAGCCGTGCCGGCTAGCGTAGCAGCTCTGCCTGACCAACACACCCCTGAGACTTAGTGACCATTAGGAAGGTTAGATTTGGCAGATTGTATTACTGTGGCACATATAGGCCCAAAATGAGATCCAGGCCTCACTGCAGTTACGAACTGCACTGCTGCTGTGCCCCAGGGAGGACTTGGATGTGGGGGGGGGCACGTGGCATTTGCACTCCCCCCCCCCCTTCCCAGGAAGGAGAGCTTCAGACTGGGTCTAGGGCTGCATAGGATGTGGTTGTAGAGGACACAGAAACAGAGGGAGAGATCCACTATCCCAGCCCTCTCTGGCCAACTCAACCCTTGTTGATGTGACTTCCTGAGACCAGAGAAGAAGGAAGATCAATAAAAAAACCCATGAGAAGAGGGACTTTGACAGGCACCATAGAGTCCAATCCTTGAGACTACTGAGTCCAGGAGATTACATTTGGGTGAATGATTCTCAGAGAAAGGAGACAGTGCAGGGATGGGCCAGACCCCTTCTATTCCACGACGAACACCCGCTAGAGATCAGAGACCAGAACACTGTGGTCAGGTGAATGCAAGGCTGTCTTTAGTTGCTGTTTCCATAGACTCTTAACCTCCTTTCTCTGTGCCCCCTCCTGGGTACTCTGAACAGTAGCTCCAAGTATTCACAGCGCATCCCCCGACTGCCCAGCCCTCACCCTTTCACTGGCCATCTGTGAATCTGCTTGTGGGCACCTTGTCCCATGGCAACCATTCACGTGTTGAGGAGTCCTGCATGCTGGGTGAGAGCAGCAGAAGCCAGTATCGCCCCGGACTGAAGCTGGCTCAATGTCTTCCAGCGTGTGCTTTGGCGGAGTGATTTCCCAGCCTGTGTCTGCAGGCAGCTTGAAGAGGGGAAGGGGGTAACTCAGACAGGAGGCAATGGGACTAAGAGCTTTTCACCTTCAGGCACAACCATGGAATGGGTGAACTAATGCTCAGACCCCAGCCAAAATCAGGGTGGCTTTAAGTCCCAGACAAACCCACAACCACCAGCCCTGGTCTAGGAGAGGCAGGTGGGCCTGGGAACCACAGCACTCACACAGCCACCTTCTCCCTCACCCCAAGCTCCAGCTCCACCCTCCCCCACATCTTACCTTCAGGTGTCTTCAAGTGGGACTGGGGCTTGCATCTGCCGGGCTTTGGGGGGTATCAGCTTGGCCCACTGCCTCCCCCAGGCCTGGGAAGCTTTTCTCATCCCCTCCTCCCCAGTTGCCAGGGGGCACTGAGTGGTCCCTCTCTGTCCTTGTGTGGATCTCCAGCAGATTCCCAGGGAGGGCCTCTGCCTCCTGTATCCTCAGCACGTCTCCTGATGAGGACAGAATGGCCCAGAGCCCACAGACAGACACAGCACCGAGAAGCTGGGAAAGAGCCTCCGTCCTGCTGCAAAAGCTGTGAGACTCCGCAGGGGCAGGCAGTACTCAGTAATCTCCATGGTTGCATTCAAGTATTAGTGGGTGTCTCCTCTTGTGTACAGTTGCTAGGGAACCTCCAAGGCCACCTTAACTCCCCAGTGCTAAAAAGACTATTAAGCATTCCTTATCCCAGATGAGCATTGGGGCGGTTTCCTCTCTGTGCTTGCCAGGTGTGTAGGGTCTGGGCCATTCTGGCCCCACCAGAAAAGATTCAAAGACACCCCCTCCCCCCCACCTGGCAGCTGTCCCAAAGCTGTATGGGGGGGAAGACAGCTACTAAGAAGGCCCCCCCAAGACTTTTAAAGGTGTGGCATGGGGTTCCCAAGGCCTGGGGGGGTGGGGGCGGCTGAGTGGTTAGGTGTTCTGGGCAGGGGTTGCAGCTTCTTTTCAAGGTCCAGGTTCTTGTAGAAGTGGGTGTTCCAAGAGGTAGGTACGTTGCCAGCTTTGGGTGTCGGGCTGGTATTTTACATACACATACTGACCCCTGCAGGTTTCATGCTGCTCTTCCTCTGTCTCCTTTCTTGAAACTGAGCACCAGGAGGTAGTGACCAGTGGTGAGCTGGAGCCGGTTCCCACCGGTTCGCAAGAACCGGTTGTTAAATTTAGAAGCCGGTGTAGAACCGGCTGTTAAAGGGGCGGGCGGGTGGGCAAACAACTCTGGTCTGCGGCAGGGCCACCCAGAGGGAGGGGCAAGTGGGGCAATTTGTCCCGGGCCCTGCAGGGGCCCCCACGAGAATGTCAGAGGCTCCCCCCCGCCTCCGCCTTCCCCCAGCGCCTCAGCGCGCCACGTCCAGGAGAGGCCCTGGACAGAGCTAAAGCGGCGTGGCTCCAGCGGGGCCTGAGCTCCTCCTGCTCAGAGCCGCGTGGTAAGGGGGCGGGGCTGCGAGCTGTGGCCAAGCGGCGAGAGCTCAGGCCCTGCTGGAGCCACGCCGCTGCAGCACTGTCCAGGGCCGCTCCTGGACGCGGCGTGCTGAGGCTCCAGGAGAGGGGGGAGGTGGGGGTAAGCGGCATGGTAAGGGGGCCAGGGCCGGGGGGGTTGGGTAAGGGGCAGGGAGTCCCGGGGACAGGGAGGGGGCAGAGGTTCTGGGGGGGCGGTCAGGGGACAGGGAACGGGGGGGTTCAGGTAGGCATGAGTTCCAGGGGTCTGTCGGGGTGGTGGTGGATGGGGTCGGGGGAGTCGGGACAGGGAGCGGGGTGAGTTGGGTAGGGGGTGGGGGGTCTCGGGAGGGGGTGGTCAGGGGACAAGGAGCGGGGGGGTTGATGGGTTGCTTGCGGCCCTTGCAGGTTCTGAGGGGAGCAGTCGGGGATAGGACATGGGTGGGGGTCGCATGTGGGGGATGACAGGCTGTTTTGGGAGGCACAGCCTTCCCTACCTGGCCCCCGATACAATTTTGCAACCCCGATGTGCAGGGCCGGCTTTAGGAAGTGCGGGGCCCTATTCGAACAGTTTTGACGGGGCCCCAGCAGAGATGACTTAAAAAAAAAGAAAACACGTAAAAAAACACGTGAGGCTTGTACTCACCGGGCGGTGCTCTGAGACTTCGGCGGTGGGCCCTTCACTTGCTCCAGGTCTTCGGCGGCACTGAAGGACCCGCCGCCGAAGACCCGGTAGGGAACCGATTGTTAAGATTTTGGCAGCTCATCACTGGTAGTGACCAAACATCATTCCGCTCCAATGGTGGCTTCTGTGAGGGCAGCCGATTGCTGGGAACTAGACTAACCCCAGAGAGGCGACCTTGTCACAGAGCCAGTACCAGAACTGGTCCTGATTATCCTCCCCTTGGGCACTCTCAGCAGAGGGGCCAAGGGCTGACTGGAACATGGAGAGGGGAACTCCCGTCGTCCCTAGAGGCAGCCCCTTTTGGTCATGGTGGAGGTAAACCGGCACGGCGTGGTGCACAGTATATGGGAGAAGTTCAGTCTCCAAGGCTGGCAGTGATCAGCACTAATCCACTGAATCTTTTGGTTGGTTTGAATTTCAAAGAGGAGAGGGTGACAATGCAGGCAGTTTAACGTCATCCCCTGGAAATGTTCGAGCATTTGACATGAAATGACAATTTCTGGTGAAGTGTTTGCAGCTCATGCTGTTGGAAAGGAACGCTGAGGCAGCTGCAGAGGTCTCTGGTGATGACAGAGCTCAGAAGCCGGACCTCTTGGTTGATCCTCTGCTAGAGTGAAGCATGCAGGCTGGTGGGCACAGGAGAAATCATTTGCAGATGACATCATTTAGCCAGCAGGGTGTTCATTTGACTGCTCTCTGGTACTCCTTGGGTGTCCTGGATACAAACCCAGGCCACTCTGACTCCTGAGTGAGCTGTCAGGAGTCAGCACCTTCCATCCTGCTATGCTGTTCCTGGGCATGCTTTGTCAGAATGCGCTTGTCACTTCTCCGCAACGCTGGTTTGTAAGCAAGAAGTTTGGGGCTAGAACCGTGGCCATTCCCACCCTCCCCGTGAAGGCGTGCAGAGTGCAGTTAGTCAACCACCTGCTCTAGAGAAGAACCAGCACGGAGGGACAGGTTGCCTCCCTGCAGACCAACAGTGGGTGTTAATGCCTGGTCCAAAACCCACTGAAGTTAATGGGAGTCTCAACTTCTGTAGGCTTTGGATCTGGGCCTTAGTGACTCCGGGCCTCATGCTGTATGGTGCTCAGCCTGCTGAGGAGTGCTGAGCTCCTGCATTGCTAGCCAAGTGCTCATCGCCTCCCAGAAGGCATCACCTTGCTAGTCTGGGCCTGTCAGGGATTGGGAACAGGCTTCTGCAGCCTGGTCCCTCCAGGTAGCTGCCTTAAAACCACCCATGTCAGTGGCAATCATCTAAAGCCTGCAAGGAGCAAGTGGTGGGACGTTCTGCCACCTTGCAAGGGAGAGCACCATGGTGGGCCAGCCTTGATTCCACCTTGCTCTTAGCCCACCAGGGATAGTAGTTGGCAGCTCTGGAATGAGGACAGCAGGCTGGCCTGGTTCACCGACCCCCTGCCCGCCAGGATCTCCCACTGGCGAGTGGGAGATCCTGGCACACACCTACCTGCAGTGCACCAGGTTGCAGGTCCTCTTCTGGTTCCTCCACAGCCTCCTGCCTAGGTTCTGGCTGCACTTTTCCTCCTTTGGGTGGTGCCCGCAGCTCCCCGGACTCCTTCGTGGAGCGGTGGGCACTGTCCTGTGTTCTCTGCTCAGTGTCCCCATCCAGAGTCCTTGGTCTAAACTTTTGATCTCCACTCCCGGCTTATCGTGTGTGGTCCTAAAGACTCAGTTGTTTTCTGGGCTCTGGGGCCCCTCCCTCAATTGAGTGGCGGTGGGCCTCTCGTCCTACATGAACTTAGCCCCCACCCTCAGAGAAACAAAAGCTGCGAGTGACTAGGGGGCTGAGATGGGGACAGAAGCATGGTGGCTGGGTGTGGGGTTGATGCCAGCTTCGCTTTTCATCCTCAGCATTGACGCTGATCCGCCCTGCCCCCTTCGGCAGGGAGACATTGCATTCAGGTGGCATGGAGATTTAGGGGGACCCAGTGACTTTATCTGCCACAGGACTGTTATCCTCGTTCTCCAGGGCCTTTTCATGGTCTGTTTAACCTTCCCTGCTTCTCTTTTTACACCTTCTCTCCCTTTCCCCACCCCCATCTTACCTCTTGTCCCACCACCTCTCTGGCTTCTCCTCTGCCCTCTCTGCAGGAAGGCTGGCCTCATTCTCTCCCAGCTTGGGGACCTCAGCGGCTGGTGCAACAGCCTCCTTCAGGAGCCCAAGATCAGCCTCCAACGCACGTCGCTCAGGTATCTCGCCTGCCGCTACAGCGAGATTAAGCCATATGGACTTAACTGGTCGGAGCTGAGCCGGGACCTCAAGAAGACATGCGAAGAGCAAGCGCTAAGCGTCCTCTATAATGACTATGGAGACAAAGACAACTGAGGGGTTGAGGAACCACTCTCAGGCCCCTAAGAGGCAAGCGGGAGAAAAGAGCATTTGTGGGAGTTTTATAAATGGATCTGCAGGAGGTCAGTGAAATCTCCCAAGACAAAGCTTAAACCAGGGAGGGAAGCTACTGCTCTTTGCAGGACTTACCCGGTATTAGACTCTTCAACACGGCCAATAGCCTTTCTAGTTGGAGGTCTCATGAGACCCAGTTTTTGTTTGTTTTGCTCATTTTACCAAGAGGTTCATTGGACTGTGTAGGTGAACATATACTCCAGAATAGAAGATACACTTTTAAAGGTTCCAGCCCACGACTCCCACCCACATTCCCCATGCAGCGTGACCCTCAAAGAGAACAAAATCAGAACAGAAGCCAGGCAGGGAGAGGAATCTCCTATTTGGAATTAATAAACACAGCCTCTCAATTAACATCAGGTCTGGAAAAGCAGAAAGAGGGCATCAGCGTCAGATTTAGCTCTTCCCCATAAGGATCCAGCTCTGAGATTAGATCTGATAACAAAAAAATCGCTGCAGTTGTAAAGCACAAGCTCTGGACTGCAGCAGCAATAATCTTCGAACCAACACAGGTTAGGGAGGGTTTGTAGCACCCGCCCCCCACCCCCTTCATTCCTTGCTCGTTCTCCAGAGTCCCTGATCTTGGCTCTGTGCTGGGATCCTGCAAGGTCCTTCCAGTTTGTAGTCAGCTCCAAATGGCATGTCGGGGTGGTCACTGAGGTTAACAGGGCAGTAGCAATGTACTTTTCACTGCACTGCATTTGTGTCCTTTTTTGCCACAATAACAGCTGCTAAGCAGTGATGAGTTTGGGCAGAGCTCTGGCTAAAATGTAGATGCTTGTACCAAACCTCAGCCCATGGCACAGTATCAGCTTCAAAGGTGCCACCCAGCGTGACCCGTAGGATTTGGGGAAGGGAGGGTGAGAGGAACCGTGGGATTGTTTCCACTTTGCAGCGGGGGTTGTCTCCTTATCTTCAGATCCCTCTCCAGGTAGCAGAAAGTGAAACTCCACCAGGATGTGTGGAATGCATTGGGTGGGGAGGGGAGAGCCATGAACACACACCTAGGAGCAGCTTCACAGACACTTGGCTACTTACTGAAGAGATGCAGTCCAACCCTTGGGAGATCCCGTCTAAAAACCTGATCTTTGGCTTATTCTTTCATGAAAGGTGAAGCATTTGAAAAGTGACTTCAGTAGAGCACCTGGGATGAATCTGGCTCTTTTAAGAGCGCCCCACGCCCCCAGAATAGGGCTGCTCTTCCCTAGTTTGATTGCTCTTTCTTGCCACAGCTCACAAGCATGTTCGTTGAGGTTACTGCAGCATGAGGCATCAGCACTGACTCCGTGGGTGCTCAGCACCCACCAGCCACAGCTGTTCCCTGCCCCTGCTTGGCAGCTCGGGGAGGGGCTTGGGTGAGGGTGGAGAGTGATTGGGGGGCGGGAAGAGGTAGAGTGAAGGTGGGGCCTTGGGGGAAGGGATGGAGTGGGGGTGGAGCACTCCCAGGGAAAAAGGAAAAGGCAGCACCTGTGGCATGAGGAGCTAACCCCTGAGGGGCTGACTGGAGCGCTGTGTTTGTACAGCCCTTGCTGCACAAGAATTCAAGCCATGGCAGCAAGGATCTTCACTCCTACTTAGTCACCGCGTCGCTGTTTTAAACTCCCATTAGCACTAGGGGAGACGGGGCTTAGTTCAATTCCAGTTCATTGGCAGAAGGGATCTGTATTACCAGTGATGATCAGAGAGAGAGAAAGACTCTCCAGTCCTGGAGTGAGGCTACAGAGGTGGCAGGTAGAGAAACATCTTTGACCTTGCCAGCTGAGAACTTTTGATTTGGAACAACTGCGAGATGAACGTGGGGCCCCATGATGGAATATTTATAGCAGCTTTCAAAGTAGAATCTCCTTTTAATATTTTAATGCTGGCAGAAGCCATCTGAGCCTACACATTATGCTTTCCTGCCAACCTTCTTTTCTCCCACTAAGTGCCAAGGACACAAATCTGTTTGTTTTGTATCTAGTGTGGAGTTAATGCCCACAGCGTTACCCAACAGTATTTGCATATCAGCAACCACCATGCCCTGAGAATTTTGCACATTAGATATGTCAGTTCTCCTGACCTTTTTCAGACAGGCAGATGCAAGATAAAACTCCCTCTGCATTATAACATATTGCCAGTTGTGTGGACAAACTTGACCTCAGGAGAGCTGACTTAGGGTATGTCTACACTACGAAAGGACTGGTGAGTAGAGAAGAGCAGCCAGCACCATAGTTAGACCATTACCTGGAAGAGTAACAATGAGGTACTAAATGTAGCCAACGAGCATCTCCCTGCAAAAGAAAGTCTGCAATATGCAACAAAGCAATGGAATCCATACGGATCCCAGATTGCACTTTTCATGCTCTGTCACAAAGGTCTTATACCCTTCTGCCCCCAGCAGTAGACACTCACTGGTGCTTTAAATGCCTCCCATGATGCACTTGCCCTGCTGGGGAAACGGGAGAGAGGTTTTAGCAGCTCGAAGGTGGCTTATGCCCAAGACCCGAGGGCTGGTTTCTGTTATAAAATCATCGCCACGTGCAGAGTCCCAGGTGTTATAAAAACCCTTAAACTAACCTTGGCCTGTATCGCAATCATGCTTAGTTATTTGTCTCCCTGCCTCTCTGGGCCAGTGCATCCCACTCAAGGGATCTCAAGACACTGTACAAAGCAATGATAAGCTAGCTGCCAGGAGTGCAGTAACCTTGATGCACTCAGCCATAATTCATACACAGCCCTGGATATTTAAGCTGGGTTCAGTGAGGCGGAATCTTGGCTAAGACACCTGGGTTTATCCTCTTACTCTTTTCAGCAAATGCCAGGACAGCTTTGGATTTCACATGGGCAGCCCCCAGGGGATGGGCAAAAGAGACCTTAGCTTAATATCTTCTCTGAAGGACCCTTGAACACATACGGCTTGAGAGAGACTTTTCCTCTCTAGCAGCCTCATCCCCTTTGTATCACTTCCCAGGTGCAGCAGTGTAGGAGGCTTTGTCAGCCTAGAGAGAGGGACTCCTTCAAGAAACCCCTGCATCTGCCAGACACTGGCACTCACACCTGCCGGGGTAGCTGATTTGTCCCACTTGTGACTAGGCTTCACAGCCATTTCCAGATTGCTTCTGCTCTTCGCATTTTGAACTACTTGCATCACAGAGCCCCCCCACCAGGCAGCCCTGCCTTCCCAAGAAGCCCCTGGTCCTATCACAGTGACTATACATGGCAAAGCCCTAATTGGTTATCCAGTCCAAGCCCTGGCCAGCATAGGATTATCTCTGGCCCCGGTGTCCCCTGTACACTCCAGCACTTTGTCTAGGTCACTTTTTAAAAGCACTGAGGCATTGGGGTTCCTAGCAGACCTCTATGGTTGACCTCACAGGAGATTGTTGCTCACTGAGCATCACATACCACCCTGCAACACCACGGTAAGCCCAGCTTCCAGGTGTTGGGACAGCACGAGTACCTGCCGCTGTTTTAGTTGTTTGAATTACAGGATAGGCCACGTGGGGAACATTTATTGATATTACACTAACACCTGGATGCTCCAACTGAGCCAGAGTCCCCGTTTTGCTGGGTGCTGAACACACGCAGAGCGGGCGCTTACAATCTAAGTAGACAAAGGGTGAGAGGGGACTTGACTTGCTTGCCCAATGGCACACAGTAGGACAGTGGCAGAGCCACATCTAGAACCCAGCTCGCTCGACTCCCAGTCCAGGGCCCTACCCACTAGACTCTGCTGCCTGCCTGTGGTGCTGAACAGAAGCAGGAGTGTCACCCACTTATTATCATTATTTCTCTAGCACCATTGCCATGCATGGCCCTTCCAGGTGAGATGCATCAAGGGATGCAACAGCACCTCTTGCTGGTGCAGAATAAGGTGAGGCAGCCTTGGAGCCCAGTGACAAGTCCCCCTCTTCCCAGCCCTGCACAAGTGAGACCACAAGCTGACGTGAGCGGCTGGAGGAGGAGGACAGACTGCTGCTCAGTGCTGTCTTTTGCCAAGGTCCCCTAACGCACAGGTTTTAACGCCAGTTTCTTTATTCTCATGGGGTCTGGTTTCCTTGGTGGGAGGGATCATGACCCTGGTTGTACTTTATGGCGGCTAATCCTGAATTAACAATTCAACAGATGCTTTAAGCCACGGAACATTTTAAACTAGACCTGGCTGTTTATTATAGTGTCCTGGCACCAAACACAAGCAGCTGCATTGCAGCCCAGCTGCGTTGCAATTGCACATGACCTGCTGACCAAATCACCCATTGATTTCCATGGAGACCATTGGCTTCTGGGCCATTGCTGTAAACCAGCTGGAAGTCTGGCCCCAAAAGGTCCAGGTTCCAGATTCACAAAAAGTACTTAGTTGCTTAGCTCCCCTTGAAATCACTGGGCATTAGGTGCCTAAATACCTTTGTGAATTTGGGCCACATTTGCTCATGGGGGAAATTCTTAGATGCAACTGGGTTTTGTCAATGGCCATGATAGATGCGCGGAAAATGACAAATGGCATTAACAAAGTATTAACCCTTTAAAAGATGGCATTGACCATGCTGCCAACCAACTGAATGCTTTTCTGTGTCTGTGGCCACACTCTCCCCCTCCCTTGTTTTCCTCCTGCATTAATGGCGGATGATTCACTTGAGACGAACCTCTGAGTTATTTTCTTGGCTGTAGCTGTACTGCTGTAATAGCATTAATATCTTTTACTTGTCGTGCAATTATTTAACATGAAGATGGTTGGGCTGTTTTGTTTTTTTTAAATTACTACAATTCTTGTTTCTTGATGTTCTATTAGAACTCTGTGATGTTTTACTACTGTACATTGAAAGTGGGGTGGGGGGGAGACATGGCAAAACCATAAGGAATTACAGTATTATTTAAAAAGGTTTTAAAAAAATAATTGTAACACTAAAAGTCCAGATGAACATTTAAGTGACTATTAAACAGACTGTTAGTAAGTTGTGGGTTTGGCAAATTGGAATGTTTGTTTATAGTTTTGGTCCCATTGATGTCACTTTTGGCACTAGATGAAGGGTTCAGACTGTAACTTCCTTGCCTTTGAACTCCATTCCCGCCTCACGCAAGTTGCCATGAGCCCGGCTGTCCACCAGATTAAGCAACTCCTTAACCACTCAATAAACAAAGCAAGACCAATAGCTCCCATCAAGGCAAAGTCACTGCAGCGCACACAGATACTAGCTACCCATTTGCCCTGCGGTAGTTGAATTCTAGGTGAATTCCTGGCACGGCATGAAAAAGGAACAGTACGCGTGTGGGTAAAGAATTGGTCACTAGCCTCTCAGATGGTGTAACACACTAGAGCTCTGTCAACATCACTGCCAATTTGCATCAGCTGTGAATTTGGCCCTGGGCATGTGGTACAAGTGTGCAAATGTTTCTGGAGGGTGTGTGATTTCCCATCCTGGAAAACTGTAAACTAGCATTGGTGACTGTGTCAGGTTTATAACAAGGAAATGCATCCTATTTATTACACACATCAGGGACAGTCATTTAAATCCTTGCCTCACAGACCGTTAAGCAGAGTTACAACAGCCCTATGTAACACGTCCTGGGTCTAGCTTGCCTCCTTGCATCACTGTTGTAGGGTTACGCCCCAGCGTTCTCCTGCTTTTGACCAAGTGCTCAAACAATATTACTTCTGACCTAGCCTTCCTTAAAGGTCTGAAGTCAGTTTTCTTCCTCTGGAAATAGCCAACACTACTTATCCCACAGCCACAGTCCATACCACTGGTACCCAACCTAGACCACAAAGGTGTTAACCATGTGGGCCAGGATTCACCCAGGGCCTCAGGCACCAGACCCTGAGAGTTGCAATGCCTAACTTTCAGGTGCCTGGGGGAAAAAAAAAATCACAGGAACAACACTGTGATCCACAAAGCCTGAGTTCGGGGCCTATCTCCCTATAAAACAAAGGGGAGAGGTAGGTGCCTTATAATACAATCCCCAGAAGCCAGCAGGGAGCTGCCTAAACTAACCAATGGGAGACACCAACAAGTGGGCTGTGTCCTAAGCCCTGCCCCTCTCATGGAGTTTGGTGCCCAAGTCTGGGCTGCAGGGACGAGCCCATCTCTGCTAGTGATTGACAACCAGGAACCCATTGCCTGGACTCAGGTGGCTTAGGCACCTAAGGTTTCTTGCAAGAATGAGTTAGGCACCTGCCTCACCCCACACAAGATGGTGGCAGAAGTGGGATGTGGTGGTACCACCAACCTTATAACTTCTAACCCCGTGCTTAGCACACAGACATGGGAGACCCAGGTTCAACTCACCCCTCTGCCTCACAGGGAGAGGGGAGCCCCTTGCTCAAATCCTACTGCTCAGGAGAAGGCTCTAACCAATGGGCAATAGGGTATTGTGATGTGGAGCTCCCTCCATCTTTCCTTTTGATGTTGTGCTCCTTTGGATAAATACTTGGAGTCATCAGGCCCGAAGGAGAATGATGCTGTAGCCTGGTGGTTTAAGTACCCACTTGGGCGGTGGGAGATGTGCAGGGTCCAGTCCCCCTACTCTAATCACTCTTTCATTTCATGTATCATCCGGAGACTCCTGTTCAAATCTCCCTTTTCCATTAAGCAGAGGGGAGAAGTGAACCTGGGTCTGCTGTGTCCCAGCTGAATGTGATAGCATTGGGCTAAAAGTGATGCGGTGGGCAGCCACCAGCCAGAGTTTGAATGGGATCTGCTCCAGTAGGCAGTCTCTGAGCACATTTACTGGCTTGGGCCCCACATGCCTGGTAGCTGTTTGGCTGCCTCTCTCCCTCCTCGTTTGAGAATTGGTCTGGGGCTTAACAGGTGGCTGGAGGGGAGACAGGCATCCAAATGCCAAGAACGAGGTGGCAGCACATATGCTCTGAGGCAGAAACATAGGCGCCAAGGGAGTTTTTACTCTAAAAAGGTAGGCACCAAGTGAGTTTAGGCACTTACAGGATTAGATGCGAGTTCAGTGGAGCCTAAAAATGGGGTCTAAGTGCCCATTAACTGAAATGATCACAGGATCATACCCCATGGGGCTGCCCCGCCTTTTTTCCAGGTGCTTAATTGCATTAAAATAAAATACCTTCCTTGTCCTAATGTTCCACGTAAGGGATTACGGTCACTGCCATAGGGATGTTGCACAATAAGCCGTGGGGAGAGGTGGCCCATACAATTACGTATGGGAGCAGAGATGGTCTGTGTGCTTGAAATGGGTGGGGAGGGGAGTGTGCAGCTGGCACTGGATTGCACATGCACATGCTATTCCGCTATGGGCCACACTTGGCAAGGTTTACACACAGCGGGTCCATACCACCAGTTCCAGAAACCTTACAATCATAGAACTGGAGGGGTGGAAGGGACCTCAGGAGGTCATCTCACCTACCTTCTCCCTCCCCTCCCTCCCAACACCACCTTCAAAAGAGCAAAGCTTTTGGCGGCATGTGATGGAAAAATCACCCAAAGGACGAGTGAAGCAGACTCTTCAGGATACGTAGGTTAAATACAGTAGTAGCACTGTTAGGTATGGCCTACTCTTTAAGTGCAAAATTCCTTGCATTATAGGAGAGCATTTCTGCTAGCTGCAGGGCTGAGGGTTTTCTCAGCCCCATACCTCCACCACCCCAGTCTGCCAGGAGTTTGCATTGAACCTGCAATGCAATTCCTATCCAATGGCCAGCCATCCACTGCTTCTCTAAGGCCTGGTCTACACTACTCGACTGTTGCTGCCTTTCAGACACTATCCCACAATGCCCCACACTGACAGTTAAATTGGTGCAAGCGCTCCTGTTGAGGACATGCACTGCCGATACAAGGAGCATAGGGTGGACATGCAGAAGCAGTTTAATTACTGCAGTGGCTGTAAGTTGACATAACGTAGGGCGATTTAGTTTTGTAGTGTAGACTTGCCCTGAGCAGAGACTAGTCACTAATTACAAGACACTCACTGTTACTAATTAGTAAGCAATCATGTATTAACAGCTGTAAATCACAGAGCAAAGGGCAGTTGTATACATTCATCCCCGCACCACTGCAGTGTAAATGAAATGTATTTGCCTATTGGAGGAATTTGCAGTGTGTTTGTCAGTAGTGCTAAGCAGGGGTGAGGCTGCTTTTGTAACTCCTTCAGTGGGGCGTGGACAGATTTCCTTAGAGGACCCTTTGCTAGTATTTCAATTAGCAGATCCATTGAGTCATAGCAGTTATGGCTATGCTCATTTTACTCACCCAGAGCCATTTGGCCAGGGTGGGGGTGGGCACCACTGGACTGCCTTTCTCCTAGCACAGCCCCAGACATGCTTGGCAACAGCTCACTTGGGGCAAATCTTGCCCGCACCTCCACAGCTAAGAGGGGCCCATGTGCCATGATGTGAGTGTAGGGGAAGCAGGGGCTTGGGATGCTGTGACAGAATCCCCGGGGTATAACCTGGAACGGTGGGACCACTGTGTCCCCTTAACTCTTCAGCCTGGGCTGTCTCTCACATTACTTTGTCAGGGACAAGCAGCAACCCCCTCCAGGCACTGGTATCACTCAGACACCAGCATGCAGAGGCACACCCAGCTAACTTGAAAATGCACTCCAAGCCACTCCTGAATTATACATAGTAACACCAGCAAATCCCTCAAGTCCCCAGCCTTGCACCCCCACACCGTCTTACACTGCTCAAGACCATCTCATTAATTGACCAAGCTCATTAATTAGTTCAACACGTCACCACAGGAAAGTGGACATGCACCAGCCTTTGTAATCTGAGCAGGTTCTCCAAGCAGTTTAGACAAACTCACTGGTAAGGATAAAACATTATGATAAGTTCATTACAGAACAATAGCTTATAAGTGTAGGTATAAAGGTTAGTGATAGTTACCTAAGAAAATAAAAAGTAAACACAAATTCTAAATCCTAAAGTTTTAGTCTAAGAAAGAGTTGAATCAAATAGTTTCTCACCACAATGGATGTTGTAGGCAGATTACAGTTCTTAATACACAGGCTGAATTTCTTTCCCAGCCTGGGACCAATCTCCTCAGTTCAAGGGCCTTGTCTGCTCAGCATTCTTGTTGCCTCCAGCATAAGTGAGGGAGGAGAGAGGTGATTTCATTATACCACTGCCCCCTATTTTATACTTTCAATCAATTTTCCCTGGAAAGATACTGGCCCAGACATGTCCTGGTGGGCCTTGCTGAGTCGCTTGCGCAATGTGGCACTTGTGCAACTGTCTCTTAAAGCAGTGGTTCTCAACCAGGGGTATGTGTACCCCTGGGGGTATGCAGAGGTCTTCCACAGGACATCTAGATAGTTGCCAAGTTTTACAACAGGAGACATAAAAAGCACTAACAAAGTACAAACAAAATTTCATACAATGACTTGTTTATACCACTTTATATACTATACACTGAGATGTAAGTACAATATTTATATTCCAAACGATCTTATAATAATAGTAAAAATGATAACGTAAGTAGAGTCCTGCAAAGCTGCAGATACCCACTTTATATCTGCAGATATCCACATCTGCAGCTACGGATGCGGCTATCCATGGACCATTTTTGCAGCTTGGATGCGGGTACACATTTTGAATCCACACAGGGCTTTAAAAGTAAGCAATTTTTTTCAGCAATAGTGTGCTGTGACACTTTTATATTTATGTCTGAATTTGTAAGCAAATAGTTTTTAAGTGAGGTGAAACTTGGGGGTAGGCAAGACAAATCAGACTCCTAAAAGGGGTACAGTAGTCTGAAAAGGTTGAGTGCCACTGTCTTACAGAATTGTAAATCGCTTGTTTACAATTCCCCAGCTGATATGAATCTGTTTAATGCCAGCCTGGGTGTGGGTCACCCCCTTAGTCACTGGAAAGCTAGCAGTGGGCAGGTCCCAAACTCACATATTTCAATAACAACCGCATAGCAAAATCTCATAAGAGCATACACACTAACAATATACATATCTTGACCGAACAAGGAGTATCTTACTTGGCATGCTTTGTATGACACATCACAACCATATACAAATGATGAATATGGGGGTTATGGGGTGCTACTTTGAGGTCCAGTGCATCACAGATGCCTCTACAGGTGAGACCATGTTGTGGAGAATAGCTTTGCAGAGGTTCCCTCTGTTGAGGGAATAGTGGGGTAACTACACTGACCCACCACCAATCATGCTCCACCCTAGAGCCAGACTTCCTCAGAATGCAGTGCCCGGGGTCCTCATTCAGCAATGCATGTAAGAACATAACATAAGAATGGCCATACTGGGTCAGACCAAAGGTCCATCCAGCCCAGTATCCTGTCTGCCGACAGTGGCCAATGCCAGGTGCCCCAGAGGGAGTGACCCTAACAGGCAATGATCAAGTGATCTCTCTCCTGCCATCTATCTCCACCCTGACAAACAGAGGCTAGGGACACCATTCCTTACCCATCCTGGCTAATAGCCATTGATAGACTTAACCTCCATGAATTTATCTAGTTTTCTTTTAAACCCTGTTATAGTCCTAGCCTTCACAACCTTCTCAGGCAAGGAGTTCCACAGGTTGACTGTGCGCTGTGTGAAGAAGAACTTCCTTTTATTTGTTTTAAACCTGCTACCCATTAATTTCATTTGGTGGCCACTAGTTCTTATATTATGGGAACAAGTAAATAACTTTTCCTTATTCACTTTCTCCACATCACTCATGATTTTATATACCTCTATCATACCACACCCCCTAGTCTCCTCTTTTCCAAGCTGAAAAGTCCTAGCCTCTTTAATCTCTCCTCATATGGGACCCGTTCCAAACCCCTAATCATTTTAGTTGCCCTTTTCTGAACCTTTTCTAATGCCAGTATATCTTTTTTGAGATGCAGAGACCACATCTGTACGCAGTATTCAAGATGTGGGCGTACCATCGATTTACATAAGGGCAATAAGATATTCTCCGCCTTATTCTCTATCCCTAACAATTCTTAACATCCTGTTTGCTTTTTTGACTGCCTCTGCACACTGCGTGGACGTCTTCAGAGAACTATCCACGATGACTCCAAGATGTCTTTCCTGATTAGTTGTAGCTAAATTAGCCCCCATCATATTGTATGTATAGTTGGGGTTATTTTTTCCAGTGTGCATTACTTTACACTTATCCACATTAAATTTCAGTTGCCATTTTGTTGCCCAATCACTTAGTTTTGTGACCAATGCACAGTGACTTAAGCATATGCTGAAGGCCAAGAAAAGCACCTCAGCATGCTCTGAATTGTTTTGCTAAATCTGGGCTTGCAAAAACCTGAAATCAGCCTATATAAAATTCAGCAGATTGTGAAAACAACGTATCCTTTTGACGTCCTTGTTAAAGCCTGGTATAAAACTAATACTAACAGGCATTTATCCAACGCCAATGAGTGCCTAAATCACACACCTTTAAACTGTGGTGAGGAAGCATTTATTCACACCTGTTGTGTGTGTGTCTACTGGGAATGGCATCCCAGCCCCACTAGCTTGCACACCTCTCTCATGTAGCACATGTGGTACAGCCAACACCTCTAGATTATTAGTGTTGCCAGAGCTTTTAAAATCTAATTTGTTTTTTGCTATCTCCCTGTTCGACTTTGTGCTACACTCAGCTAGCAAAACAGATCATCTCTTGTGCAGCAGCAGGATGTTTTGGTCTTGCAGTGAGTGCTTCAGCAGGGGCAGGGAACATTGTTGAAGACATTTTCATTGATTGGCACTTTTTTAAAGTAAATGAAAACATTTCTGCCCATTTTGTAAACCCTTATTTTTGTTTTGTTTTAATACAAAGCCTGAAGTTTGGGTCTAAGGCCCAAATCCTAAGAGATGTTTGGGCACCTAACACCCAGTGATTTCACTTGAGGTAGGCATCTAAATCCCTTTGGATCTGGGGCTAAGGCCTGGTCTACACTACGATTTTAGGTCGAATTTAGCAGCGTTACCTCGATTTAAGCCTGGACCCGTCCACACGACGAAGCCCTTATTTATGACTTAAAGGGCTCTTTAAATCGGTTTCTTTAAACCACCTCCGACGAGGGGATTAGCGCTGAAATCGGTTTTGCCATTTCGAATTTGGGTTAGTGTGGCCGCAATTCGACGGTATTGGCCTCTGGGAACTATCCCACAGTGCACCATTGTGACCGCTCTGGACATCAATCTGAACTCGGATGCACTGGCCAGGTAGACAGGAAAAGCCCCGCGAACGTTTGAATTTCATTTCCTGTTTGCCCAGCGTGGAGAGCACAGGTGACCACGCAGAGCTCATCAGCACAGGTAACCATGATGGAGTCCCAGGATCGCAAAAGAGCTCCAGCATGGACCGAACGGGAGGTACGGGATCTGATCGCCATATGGGGAGACGAATCCGTGCTAGCGGAACTCCGTAGCAGTAAAAGAAATGCAAAAACATTTGAAAAAGTCTCAAAGGGCATGAAGGACAGAGGCCATAACAGGGATGCACAGCAGTGCCGCGTGAAAATTAAGGAGCTAAGGCAAGCCTACCAGAAAACCAGAGAGGCAAACGGAAGGTCCGGGGCACAGCCGCAGACATGCCGCTTCTACGCCGAGCTGCATGCCATGCTAGGGGGTGCAGCCACCACTATCCCAACCCTGTGCTATGACTCCGTCAATGGAGACTCACGCAACACAGAAGCGGGTTCTGGGGACGAGGAAGACGATGATGATGAACAGACGGGAGATGGCTCACAGCAAGGAGGCAGAGAAACCGTTTTCCCCAACAGCCAGGATCTGTTTATCACCCTGGACCTGGAGCCAGTAAACCCCGAACCCACCGAATCCCAAAGCGTGCTCGCAGACCCCGGAGAAGGGACCTCTGGTGAGTGTACCTTTGTAAATATTACACATGGTTTAAAAGCAAGCGTGTTTAATGATTAATTTGCCCTGGCATTCACGGCCAGGACAGCTACTGGAAAAGTCTGTTAACGTGTATGGGGATGGAGCGGAAATCCTCCAGGGACATCTCCAGAAAGCTCTCCTGGATGTACTCCCAAAGCCTTTGCAAAAGGTTTCTGGGGAGGGCTGCCTTATTCCGTCCGCCATGGTAGGACACTTTACCACGCCAGGCCAGTAGCACGTAGTCTGGAATCATTGCATAGCAAAGCATGGCAGCGTATGGTCCCGGTGTTTGCTGGCATTCAGACAACATCCATTCCTTATCTCTCTGTGTTATCCTCAGGAGAGTGATATCATTCATGGTCACCTGGTTGAAATAGGGTGCTTTTATTAAGGGGACATTCAGAGTGCCCGTTCCTGCTCGGCTGAACAGAAATGTTCCCCACTGTTAGCCACGCGGTGGGGGGAGGGGTGAAGTGATCATCCCAGGGAATTGGGTGTGTGTGGGGGGGGGGGGGGGGGTTAGTTGGGTTTGTGCTGCACGTTAACCCGGCAACCGCATCCCTCCCTCCTTTTAAATTGCCATACCATTTTAAATGGCCAACCCAACGGCTGCTTGGTATGGAAAATGAGGGTGCTGCTGTTTGAAACCATTCCCACATGTTATTAAGGTTAAAGAAGCCAAAAGACTGTGGCTTACCATGGCTGCCTGCAAGCCGAATTCTGTTGCCTGGCCCTGCGTGAGTGATCTCTCACACCAAATCGGCAGACCCTCAATATAAATAGAGGCAAAATACGACCTTGTAACGAAAGCATTTGTGCTATGTAATGTGAACAGCAAGGTTTAACGGGAAAGAGTGATCCTATTGTTCTCTAAAATGTGTCTTTTTAACTACCTATCTCCCTTTTCCCCCACCAGCTGCAAATGTTTCTCCTTCGCAGAGGCTAGTGAAGATTAGAAGGAGGAAGAAGAGAACTCGGGATGAAATGTTCTCGGAGCTCCAGACGGCCTCCCACGCTGACAGGGTTCAGCAGAATGCTTGGAGGCAGACAATGTCTGACTGCAGAAAAGCACAGTTTGAACGCGAGGAGAGGTGGCGGGCTGAATCGCGTGCTGAATCGGAGAGGTTGCGTGCTGAATCGCGGGCTGAATCTGAGAGGTGGCGTCAGATTGAGAACAGAAGGCAGGAGTCCATGCTCCGACTGCTGGAGCATCAAAGTGAGATGCTCCAGCGTATGGTTGAGCTGCAAGAAAGGCAGCAGGAGCACAGACCGCCACTACAGCCCCTGTGTAACCAACAGCCCTCCTCCCCAAGTTCCATGGCGTCCTCACCCAGACGCCCAAGAACGCGGTGGGGGGGCCTCCGGCCACCCAGCCACTCCACCCCAGAGGATTGCTCAAGCAGCAGAAGGCTGGCCTTCAATAAGTTTTGAAGTTTCTAATTTTTAAAGTTTTAAAGTTTTATAGTGCACGGTGTCCTTGTCCTTCCCTCCTCCCCCACCCCACCCAGCGCTTCCCTCCTCCCCCATCCCTCCTGGGCTACCTTGGCAGTTATCCTCCTATTTGTGTGAATTAATAAAGAATGCATGAATTTGAAGTAACAATGACTTTATTGCCTCTGCAAGCGGTGATCGAAGGGGGGAGGGGAGGGTGTCTAGCTTACAGTGAAGTAGAGTGAACCGGGCGGGGGCGGGGGGGAGGTTCATCAAGGAGAAACAAACAGAACTTTCACACCGTAGCCTGGCCAGTCATGAAACTGGTTTTCAAAGCTTCTCTGATGCGCACCGCACCCTGCTGTACTCTTCTAATCGCCCTGGTGTCTGGCTGCGCGTAATTAGCGGCCAGGCGATTTGCCTCAGCCTCCCACCCCGCCATAAACGTCTCCCCCTTACTCTCACAGATATTGTGGAGCGCACAACAAGCAGTAATAACAATGGGAATATTGTTTTCGCTGAGGTCTAACCGAGTCAGTAAACTGCGCCAGCGCGCTTTTAAACGTCCAAATGCACATTCTACCACCATTCTGCACTTGCTCAGCCTGTAGTTGAACAGGTCCTGACTACTGTCCAGGCTGCCTGTGTATGGCTTCATGAGCCATGGCATTAAGGGGTAGGCTGGGTCCCCAAGGATAACTATAGGCATTTCAACATCCCCAACGGTTATTTTCTGGTCTGGGAAGAAAGTCCCTTCCTGCAGCTTTTGAAACAGACCAGAGTTCCTGAAGACGCGAGCGTCATGTACCTTTCCTGGCCATCCCACGTTGATGTTGGTAAAACGTCCCTTGTGATCCACCAGTGCTTGCAGCAGCATTGAAAAGTACCCCTTTCGGTTTATGTACTCGCTGGCTTGGTGCTCCGGTGCCAAGATAGGGATATGGGTTCCATCTATCGCCCCACCACAGTTAGGGAATCCCATTGCAGCAAAGCCATCCACTATGACCTGCACATTTCCCAGAGTCACTACCCTTGATATCAGCAGCTCTTTGATTGCCCTGGCTACTTGAATCACAGCAGCCCCCACAGTAGATTTGCCCACTCCAAATTGATGTCCGACTGACCGGTAGCTGTCTGGCGTTGCAAGCTTCCACAGGGCTATGGCCACTCGCTTCTCAACTGTCAGGGCTGCTCTCATCTTGGTATTCTGGCGCTTCAGGGCAGGGGAAAGCAAGTCACAAAGTTCCATGAAAGTGCCCTTACGCATGCGAAAGTTTCGCAGCCACTGGGAATCGTCCCACACCTGCAGCACTATGCGGTCCCACCAGTCTGTGCTTGTTTCCCGGGCCCAGAATCGGCGTTCCACGGCATGAACCTGCCCCATTACCACCATGATTTTCACATTGCTGTGGCCCGTACTTTGTGAGAAGTCTATGTCTATTTCCTCATCACTCTCGTCACCGCGCTGCTGTTGCCTCTGCGCTGCTGTTGCCTCCTCCTCCTCCTGGTTTTGCTTTGCCAGGTTCCGGCTCTGCATATACTCCAGGATAATGCGCGTGGTGGTCATAGTGCTCATAATTGCCGCGGTGATCTGAGCGGGCTCCATGATCCCAGTGCTATGGCGTCTGGGCAGAAAAAAGGCGCGAAACGATTGTCTGCTGTTGCTTTCACGGAGGGAGGGAGGGAGGGAGTGGGGGCCTGACGACATGTACCCAGAATCACCCGCGACACTGTTTTTGCCCCATCAGGCATTGGGATCTCAACCCAGAATTCCAATGGGCGGCAGAGACTGCGGGAACTGTGGGATAGCTACCCACAGTGCAACGCTCCAGAAGTCGACGCTAGCCTCGGTACTGTGGACTAAGTCCGCCGACTTAATGCACTTAGAGCATTTTGTGTGGGGACACACACAATCGACTGTATAAAAACGATTTCTATAAAACTGACTTCTATAAATTCGACCTAATTTCGTAGTGTAGACATACCCTAAACTATTTGGCACTATCCCTTGAACTATTTAGATCTTTGTGGTTTATTAACCAGAACTGCAAGTTCACACTGACATCCACTCACCATCCCACACACTCATCACCTGTGTTTGCAGCTTTGTTTCATTTGCCCTGGCCTAGCCTAATCTAATTATGGTGCAGCAGTAGCTTTCACTGCCATCTCCAACAGAAACCTTAAAGTCCTACACATCCCATCTTCAGCAAACACTCAAATGCCAAACCTTAAATGACCTCAGCAGTGTCACAGCAAAATGCCATGCACTGAATGTGTGACAGGCAGCTGTGCTGAGCTGTCGATAGCATTGATACAGAATAGTGTTCAGGTTTTCTGTTATAGTGCGAGTTTAATGAAACTGGGTTTCATAGTACTTTTGGGTACCTGGTAGAGATGGACATGAAAGCCTTATCATGCCCTCAATGCACCATGAGTAGGGCTGGAGGCACTGTGAAAAGGAACGCACAAGTCTTTCCTCTTAGCTTCTCATTTTCCCGCTTTTAAGCTTTATGGGTGAAGGGGCTAAACATGGCTTTTAATATTTGTATTGCAGGTGCAGCCAAAGGCTCAAGGTGCTGTACAGTCATAATATAAAACACAGGCCTTGCCCCAGAAAGCTCAGGTTTGTGACAAGACTATTTCTAATGCACTTAGCATCATGGGGCCTAATTTGCTGCTGGGGTGAATCCATTTACTTTACTAGGTGTACAGCAGAGATGGGTTCAGCCCACTGTGGCCAAGTGCCATTGCTAAATGTCACTTAGGTACACACACACACACACACACTCTCTCTCTCTCTCTCTCTCTCTCTCACACACACTGTCTCTTTCACACTGCCCACCCCCAACACATACTTGTATTATTATTACTTCTTAGTACTTCCTGCAATGCACATATATTCTCTGTAAGTTTATTCTTTCAAAATTGTTAAGGAATAGAGTGTGTTATTTTAGTTTTCGGATTGGTCTGTGCATTTCATAATTTTATTTCTCTCCTCTGCTTAAATGTAATTCTTCGAGGAGCATGTCCTCTGGAATGGTGGTTGAAGCATGAAGGGACATATGAATCTTTAGTGCATCTGGCATGTAAATATCTTGCGACACCCGATACAACAGTGCCATGAAACGTCTGTTCTCACTTACAGGTGACATTGTAAACAAGAAGTGGGCAGCATTATCTCCCATAAATGTAAACAAACTTGTTTGTCTTAGCGATTGGCTGAACAAGAAGTAGGACTGAGTGGACTTGTAGGCCCTAAAGTTTTACATTGTTTTGTTTTTGAGTGCAGTTATGTAACAAACAAAAAAAATCTAAATTTTTAAGTTGCACTTTCACGATAAAGAGATTGCATTATGGTACTTGTATGAGGTGAATTGAAACATATCTTTTTTTATCATTTTTACAGTGCAAATATTTGTAATAAAAATATAAAGTGAGCACTGTATACTTTGTATTCTGTGTTGTAATTTAAAGCAATATATTTGAAAATGTAGAAAAACATCCAAAAATAGTGAATAAATTTCAATTGGTATTCTATTGTTTAACAGTGCGATTAAAACTATGATGAATCACAATTAATTTTTTTTAATTGTGATTAATTTTTTTGAGTTAATCGCGTGAGTTAACTGCAATTAATTGACAGCCCTAATTCTTAGTTATATCTGTAAAGTAACTTAAAATTTGCATGGAAATAAATGCAGTTCCAACTATTATACTAATAGCAATGATGGAGTCAAATGTTAGTGAGTCACATACATGATTGTGATCGTTAAACAAATGCCAAAATAATTTAAAAAAAAATTCCCTTTCTTAATAAAAGAAAAGAAACCTTAATCACATAAGTTAAAATTAAGTATGTTTTTAGTGGAGTGAAAACAATTGACTAAAATAGAGAAGATAATGGCAGTAACACAGAGCGTGCATGTTAGAGAAAGTAAGCAGATTTTATTTATCTCTACTAAAGATAGTGTACAAAGTATCAAACATGTGTTTCTGAAATCTGTTAGCGCTCCAGAACTGATACCTCAAGGCTTGGAATTGGGAATATCTTGCTGTATTATCTCCTGATTGTTCTAAATTTACATATAAACTTTCCAATTAAGCCACATTTAATTTCTATAAATTCTCTCTCTTTTTATAGAACCATTAGATACATTGCTCCTGTCAGCTAATTCCTAAGTTATTATCTGAAAAAACAAAAACAAAAACACACTAGATTTTCAGGTGCCTAAGTAGTCACTAGAATCATAGTTAAAGTTTTCCCCCACCCCCCCAAATCTGAAATGGCACCCTGGTGAGCCAGGAGTGGCCCAAGGGCTGCAGGAGGGCCGTGGGCTCTGGCATGATGCAGCCCGTGTGACAGCACGAAGCCTTGAGCCACATGCTGAGCACCAGACACCATGAGCCACAGCAGCAGCACAGAAGTGAGGGCGGCAATACACCATATACCAGGAAAAACTGCCTGTGGCTCTTCCACCAGCCACCTTCTTTCCTGCACTCCAGCCTGGTTGGTTGGAATTGGCTCTCACCCGCCAACCCGGGCCCTGTCCCTGGGAGCCAGGAAAAGTCTTTGTGGAGGCTGTGCCCACTGCCCCTCTGCTCCCTATCAAGCAATAGACTCACCCCCACCCCAACTTTCATTTCTGGCTCTCCACTGGTTTCTCCTACATGACCTGCCTGTCCCATGACATTCCTCGGTCCCTCCAGAGGGAAGTTAAATTGTGCTGCAGGTGAGGCTGGGACCCATCTCCCCTTAAAGGGCTAGTCACCCTGGGACAGAAGGATTTAAGGGAGGGGGGAAATAAATAGAGTGGAATGCATTTAAAAATGAGTCTGAGGGGAAAAACAGGCACTGAAGAAAAGGTATCCCACATGCAGAAGAAAGGGGGGGAGAAGACCAGGAAGGGGAAAGCCAGGGGGCACAGCTGTGTTGTCCATGGGAAGGTTGTCTTGGTCAGTATTCTGAGTCTGTGGCTTAGGGCTGTGCCTGGCACAACTAAACCTCTCTTGGCTTTAGCTAGGGAGGAGTGGTGGCCCCAGTCCAAGGCCTGACCTCTCAGGGAGGCCATGCAGAACAATCCCATTTGCTTTGGGGAAGATGACAAGTGACTGCAGCTGCATGCACTAGTGGCTGGGCTGGTACCTCCCAATGTTCCTCACCACCACAAATAGCCCAATGTGGTCAATAACTATGGAACGGGCCCTTGCCCTAGCGACGTGCCTAGCATCCTTTTGGTCTACACTACGATTTTAGTTCGAATTTAGCAGCGTTATAGCAAATTAACCTTGCACCCGTCCACACAACGAGGCCATTTAATTCGATTTAAAGGGCTCTTAAAATCGGTTTCTGTACTCCTCTCCGACGAGGGGAGTAGCGCTGATATCGGTATTGCCGGTTCGAATTAGGGTTAGTGTGGACGACATTCGATGGTATTGGCCTCCGGGAGCTATCCCACAGTGCACCATTGTGACCGCTCTGGACAGCAATCTAAACTCGGATGCTCTGGCCAGGTGGACAGGAAAAGCCCCGCGAACTTTTTAATTTCATTTCCTGTTAGCCCAGCGTGGAGAGCACAGGTGACCACACAGAGCTGAACAGCACAGGTAGCCATGCAGTCCGAGAACCGAAAAAGAGCACCAGCATGGACCACACGTGAGGTACTGGATCTGATCGCTATATGGGGAGAGGATTCAGTGCTAGCAGAACTA
>QXTE01000091.1:5705540-5720084 GCA_003942145.1 Platysternon megacephalum
GGGGGGGGGGGGGGGGGGGGGGGAGATAAGCATGGGGAAATAGTTTTACTTTGTGTAATGGCCCATCCATAGTAAAACTATTTCCCCATGCTTATCTCTCTCTCTCTCCCTTCCCCCCCCCGTTCCTTATATCTCCTTGTCAAGTGCTGGAAATGGGCTATTTTCATTACCACTACAAACACTTATTTTTCTCTCCTGCTGACAACTGATCACTCTCCTTATAATGTATATGGTAACACCCATTGTTTCATGTGTATATATATATATCTTCCTTCTGTATTTTCTACTACATGCATCCGATGAAGTGAGCTGTAGCCCACGAAAGCTTATGCTACAATAAATTTGTTAGTCTCTAAGGTGCCACAAGTACTCCTATTCTTTATACTGGTAGTGTAGACACAGTTATAGCAGTCTAAAGAAGCCTTATCTTGGGATAGCTATTCAAGTAGCATATTCCCCTTCCCTACAGGTATAAGGCACCAGTCTGATTGCATCCATGCTGGGGGATGTACTGGTATAATATAGCATTAAAAATCACACATCTAATGGACATAGTCAAACGGTGTATGCGAAACCATAGGTGCCTACAGGGTTAATTTAAACTGGTTTAGTTAACCCAGTGAAAACCCCTGGATGGGCTTTTTTAGGCCAGGTCTACTCTACAGGCTTCTGCCAGCACAGCTACATCGCTTGGGGCTGTGAAAAGGTGTGATCTTGACACAGCTGTGCTGGCAGAAGCCCCTAGTGTAGTTGCAGTTACACCAGCAAAGCTACGCCAGTATAGCTTGTTTTGCTACACTGGTTCAAAGCACAGTTGTTTGTCGCCATAGCTACGTCCACACTAGGCATGCTCTGCCATATAGTGTACTGGATTCCCTATACCAGTAAAGCACTTTTAGTGTAGACGTGACTTTATTTCTGTTTAGTTCAAGTTGATTAGGGACGGGTTTAAGCTAAACTGCAAGAAGCTGCTGTACACCAACTCAGACCATCCACACAGGGGCTTGCACCAGTTTAACTAAACCAGCTCTAGATTGTGTGTGGAAAAGTGTAGGAGCAAGAAGGGGGGGTTGATGAAGGACGGGGTTTCCATGGAAATGATAGTGGCAGGGAGAAGAGGAGAGTGAATGAAATGATAGAGCAAAGGGAGGTGCAGTGGGGAGGAAGGAAGGAAAAGAGAGTGGTGTATTGATCAGGATACGTTTGCTGGGATGTGAATGCATCACAGCTAAGGCAGCAGGGTGGGCAGCAGCGGTGTAATCAGTGGGAACAGCTATCCCATGCTGCACCTTAGCACAAGTGACTAGATGAGTGAGGCTGGGATGCCAGCCATGTGCTGAGCTAACCGTGACATTAACGGTGCTTTCATTGCATAATGAAGGCATAATTCATTTCCTTCCACCCGACTCCTCTCTGAGCAGGCACTGGGCTATGGGAGGTACCTAGGCCCAGATCTTCAAAGGTATTTGGGTGTCTGCCATTCAAATTAGTGGGTGGCAGGCACCTAAATACTTTTGGGGATCTGTCCAGGAGCTAAATCGTTCCAGCATTATCTGCATGCCCAGATCCCTGCCCCCATGCCAGCCTCAGAGCAGTGAGTGGGAATCCGCCCAGGGGGCTCTTCTCCGTAGTGCTCAGGTGGGGCACTTTCTGCCCCTGCCTGTGTCGGACCTGTGCTGAGGTACCTGTTCAACTCTCACCCCCAGCCCACTCCTGCGCCTCTGATCTGTCTCCTGTAACCTTTGATCCTGATTTCTTTTGGCCGGCCCCTTCCTCTGAAGGGATCACCATTGCTGCCGCTGTGCGGCGGAATGAGCTGAACAGAGGAAGCCATCTGCTGTGCACAACAACAGCTTTTATCAGTCCTCGCTAACCTAAGAACAATGCTGCATATCCCTACGTGCCATCTGCAGGTACAGTAACTACTAAATACATATATACAGGCCGCTTTTCTGTAGAGCACTCTGTTAACATGGGAGTTCCCCTCCGTAAACTGGAGGTCAGATAGGCCAGCACCTTCTTGGGGTTGCCAGGTGTCCAGTTTTCAATCAGAATGCCCAGGGGACATGTTGCCACTTGCGGGGAGCACCCAATGTGAGCACCGCCCGGAACCTGCACGCCAAAACCCCTCTTGCACCCTGCCCCCCCCATGAGCCCTCTCCTGCACCCAAACTCCCTCCCGGAGCCCGCACCCCAACCTCCTGCCCCAGCTCAGAACCCCCTCCTGCACCCCAAACCCATCATCCCTGGCCCCACCCCAGAGCCCACACTCCCAGCCGGCGCCCTCATCCCTGCCCCAGCCCAGTGAAAGTGAGTGAGTGAGGGTGGGGGAGAGCGAGCGACAGAGGGAGAGGGGATGGAGTGCATAGGGGCCGTGCCTCTGAGAAGGGGTGGGGCCTTGAGGAAGGGGGTGGGGCAAGGGTGTTCAGTTCTGTGCAATTAGAAAGTTGGCAACTCTAACCTCCCTCTCTGTGCGCCTCTACTCGCTGTCCCGTAGTGGCACTCTTTGGTTACACCTCTGACCCTAAACTGTCCCCTCTCCATTTTTTCCCCTTTTG
Source organism: Platysternon megacephalum (assembly GCA_003942145.1). NCBI lineage: Eukaryota > Metazoa > Chordata > Testudines > Platysternidae > Platysternon > Platysternon megacephalum. Next base: position 5,708,099 of record QXTE01000091.1, read on the forward strand.
TCTCCCCACTTGATCGGCCCTGATCTAGTTTTGGTCCCTCCTTTTGTTGTCTCTCTCATGGGCCTGTTCTCCCCACCAAGGGTTAAATAGCTGAGTGCCTTTTGCAGTCTCTAAAGGTGTATCTGAGTGTGACTCTAGACCAGGGGTCGGCAACCTTTCAGAAGTGGTGTGCCAAGTCTTCATTTATTCACTCTAATTTAAGGTTTTGCGTGCCAGTAATACATTTTAACATTTTTAGAAGGTCTCTTTCTATAAGTCTATAATATATAACTAAACTATTGTTGTGTGTAAAGTAAATAAGGTTTTTAAAATGTTTAAGAAGCTTCATTTAAAATTAAATTAAAATGCAGAGCCTCCCGGACTGGTGGCCAGGACCCGGGCAGTGTGAGTGCCACTGAAAATCAGCTCGCGTGCCACCTTTGGCACGCGTGCCATAGGTTGCCTACCCCTGATCTAGGGTATGTGTGTGTGGAGAGTGAGAATTGTCAGGTGGACTGGGATCCATTTCATGAGGCAGTTCCTTTTGATATCTCAGCTGTAGGCTTCTTTGTGCCAGGGAGTGGCCATGTCTAAGCCTACCCTTTAAACAGGCAGTATATTCTCCTTTCTGTGCTGTAAGGCACAGTTTAGGGGAGGGAAGGAGTGTGTCCTGAGAGAGGAATGCTGGGCCCAATTCATCCTTGTTCAGGTCAATGGCATTAATACCAGGCGTCAGTTCACTCACTGTGTTGTCAAATTGCAAGTCTTTTGCTCCCTGTGTTGAATCTTTCTCTAGTTAATTTCTCCTGTCTCTTCTTGCTTATGACCTGTCAAATCCTCAGCCAAGCAGAATAGCACATGGGCTCTGTGCATGGAAAAGGCCTTAATGAAGGTCTGTAATCAGTTCTGTGTTGCAAGATGCAATGACCTAATGACCACTTTGATGTTGTTGTACCCTCTAAGGTTGCTCCATGCCTGTGGCACCCAGGGACTCATGCTCAGTGGCCTGCTTCTTTTCTTTCTGTTGGCTCATTTTTAGGTTATTTCCTGGGGGGCGGGGGGGATGCCCTGATTTTTTTATGAGGTAGCTGTGTTGATGCCAGGCATTTTAGTTATGGGTCTTTTATTTTTAATATCTTATGTGCCTAGCATTTGTGCTAAGGGATCCCACCGAAATTTAGAAATAAAACATAAAGAAATTACCTCACCCAGCACTAAAATACAGCCACCTCTATAACTGCTCACAGCAACGCCACACATCAGTTGAAGATGAAAGAGAAGAAGATTACTCTATCCATTTAAACTGCAAAGGGAATTTAGCTAGGGAGAATGTAGCTACTCCAGCTGGAATGCAGCCAGTTCAACAGGCCTACCCTCTGCAAAATGTATCCTGGGACCTTTAATGACTGTCACCAGTAAGGACTTTGGTCTTTCATGTTACCCAAAGAACAGAGGGTGAAATCCCAGCTCTGTTGAAGTCAATTGGAATTAACTAAAGTTAGGCATCAAAATCCAGATTTAGGCTCTTAATCGGGAGAGCCCTGATTTTTCAGAGCTCTTGTGTACCCACAATCCCACTGGGTTCTCTTCTGATCTCACACCAGTGACAATCTGGTGTGACTCCACCAAAGTCAATCTTGTGTAACTGAGTGAGTCCAGAATCAGGTCCATTATCTGGCAGCTGTGGGTGCTGAGCACATCTGAAAAACAGGCCTCTGATATCTAGGTACCTAAATAAATAGATTTAGGTCCCTAACTGTAGTCACCTATATTTTGAAAACTTTGGCATAGTAATTTTTGAGGTTATTTGTAACAGTAGCAGGGGCAATATGTTCACTCAGATTCTCAGGATGATGGTGTCCCTTTAAAAGGCCGGCAATAGGTCGTGCTGGGCTGGGGGGCATGATCCTAATAGAGCAGAGCTAAAGCTTTCACTGTAAATAGGTGTGTGTCCGTGTCCTACACAACAGCATTCAGACAGGTGCAACATGGGGCTGTTGTTTCCAGAGATGGATTGAAGCAAAACTTTGGATCTGAACCCCCCCAAGAACTTTTCTCCCTCGACAGGATATGTATTATTGACATTGGGTAATAATGTCCTGGGGGCTGAGAATGGGGACGCTGTCTTGTCATGACCATTGAACCAAATTGTGTCCTCATCTCTCCTGCATTTTTTCTGAATAGTTCTCTTTGTCTCTTTTTTCCACCCCACACTTTTCCTGTCTCCCCTGGCTCCTGATTGCAAAGTGCGTGAGGCCCAGCTCACACAATTGTTCTACCTGATGGGCTTTGGAGGCCTTCAGTGTCCCTGCTGATTTTATGTTGTCCCTTTGCCAGGGTTGATTGTGGGGAAGGGCTGCACCAGATGAATACATGGGTGGTCACTGGTCCACGGACCATGCATGCTCTCACCAAAAAAATAGGTCTTTGTACTGAGCCTCCCATCCCAAACTGCTCAGCTAGGACAATGCCAGGCAGGCTACAAGAGTGAAAGCAATGCTGATAAATAATCATTTCCAGACCTGAATGGTGCAGGGGGTTGCTAGTAGGATCTAGAGCTTGGTTGAAATCAGACCCGTTGGGTAGTCATCTAAAGCTCTTTCCATCTGGTGACTGGTGTCTCCTGTGAAATGGCCAGGTGTTCTCAGTCTAGTTCTCAATGGACTGGTGTCTGTGTTTGGGTCATGTTTGGTCCTTGTGTTTGCAGTCCTAGTAGAGGTCAAGTATTTGAGTGGCCCACAGAGAGTGAGCTACCAGCTCCCCCACCAGAAGTAGTCCCTCCAGGACATTGTTGATGCACATCGCGGACAGCCTGAGGGAGGTAGCTGACACTGCACCAGCCTGTGCTGTAACTGCTCTGTAGATTGAAGACTTGGACCCAGGGCTGTCAGTCTGGCACAAAGTTCCATTTTTCAGAGACGTGCAGTCTTTGCTTCCTGGGGATGAGATGAGGCGAGAGAAACAGCATCCTCCAACGCTGATTTCCACAGCTGTCTTCCACCTGAGCTTGCCTGCACACTCCCATATATCTCTGTCCGATGTTAAATAACCATGGCAGTGTTTACTTTTGTACTAACCAGGCAAGGTACAGCACTATCTGTCAGCTGGGGAAACACATAGTGCTAATGCTGCCATGTATTGCTTCACAAGGGGAGGCCTCTTCTTGGCAGAACAAAGAAGTCCCTAATACACCAGGAAAAGGATGGCATCTTCCATTATTATTAGAATCTGAAGCTAGGATGGTGTTTGGATCCACCTCATGTTTGTTTACTTTCCCGTGATGGACTTGTCTCAAGAGCTATGGAACTCATGTTGTATGGTATCCATGTGGGAAGAAATATGTTTTCCTATACATTTTGTCCTGGACTTCATTATGGTGTATGTAAATCAGATGGGATATATAAGAAACTCACCTGATTTACTACAGAAAAAGAGGGTGCACATACATACACAATTTTGCAAAGTAGTTTTTCATCTCTAAGTCATTGGATGAAATCTGTTCAAGTCCAGGTCATTTGTGATTCAAAGTTATTACCCTCGGCAGACTATTTGGTGGCCAATATGAAATGAGTTGATGTTCTCCGTCCAGTTCCTAGTGGACAAGGATCCACAAAAAGAACCCACCTTGATGGCTTGGCAGAGAGCCCAAGGATTGAATAGACCCTGGAGACTAGTCTTAGAGGTGGAAGCCATAGGTCAGAATTGAGGCATGTTAATGGAGAAAAGTGGTGGAGATGCTTGCCCAGCTTCTGCCTGTTCTGGGCATAAGTTGTGGAATCTAAATAGAGTAAATTAATAAGATAGAGATCTCCAAGCTGGCTCCTCTCATCAGCTCTTTTTTAAAAAAATCACTCGAAAAGAAATGTTTGAAAAAGAGATGAAACTATCTAGAGCTTTCTACCAGACACTTGAAATTGCCCCCCTCTCTGCTGGTCACGTATCCAGTAATCCACCAAGAAGAGTCATGGACACAAGGCCAGAAGGGACCTCTATGATCATAGAGCCTGACCTCCTTATACCACAGGTCATAGAGTTCTTTCCAGTGGCACCTGCATGAGCCCAGTCACATGACAGTTTTCACCATGTTCTGTCACAACCACGCTTTTATACATCTCAGGGATGTTTTCCACTTTAGGATTTGACACATGTACTGCCAGGTGTTTCAAGAGAAACTGACGTATGGACAAAATCTGTTGAGATGTCTTCCTTCCTGTTGACTTCTCCAGAACGCACACGCTGTAGACCAGCAGCTGTGAGACATCCAGTTAGTGCGGTAAGCATGCAGTCAGTCAACGTGCATTTGGAGATGGGTCTGGGTATCAACTTCAGGCTCTGGATTCTAACTTTCCCAGAGTCAAGGGGGGTTGGATCCAGAGTTCCAGGCAGGGCCCCATTAAAGAGAGAGGACTGATCCGCAAAGCTTGGATCCAGATCCAGATTTTCCCAGAGTTTGAGGGAATTTGGCCCAGAAATTAGAAGCCTAAATACCTTTGTGGATCTGGGCCTTGGTATCTATGTATTTAGGTTAGTGCCTTCTCCCTATGCAGTTAACCACAGTAGCAAGATATACAGCATGGGGAAGCCAGATCTTGGCCACATAAGATGTATTCACATCAGACCTACTCCAGTTGCCATCGAAGGCAATGGAAAGCACCTATTGACTTCAGTGGGAGCTGGAGCAGACCCACACAGTAAACAAATTAAAGAAAGGAATGTTTTAAATTTCTGTACTGTGCTGAAAAGCGATACTCATTTAAGTAGTGAGTGCACTAGGGGCTATTGGCTTGAATGGAGCTACACTGATTTACACTAGCTGAGGTTCTGCCTGTATGCCCAATCCTGTTGGCCAAATGAATGGTTTCCATGCCCCATATGGGTTTGATATCTGATATGAAGCAGGGTTAATACAATTGGGCTGCAACAGTCTCCTAACCAGAGAGCCCCGCTTACCATCTACGCTGTAGGAGCATTTAACTCCAACATCTGCTGTGATTTGCTGAATGACACCAGTGCTGCAGCATGGAGGTGACAACAGCTGGCTTGCCTGCACAAGCCATGTCCAGCCGGTGTTGTTATACACAGCTGTCCTGTATAGCTCTGTCTTCTTGTGGCATATGGCTGGAGTCAGCCCAGACACAGATGACATGAAGTCAGGAACGATAGAGCTGAATGGGTTAATGCTTTTGCCTTTTATTTCTGGGCACCTGGTCTCAAGGGTGACTGGAGTTATAGTTGACCTGAGCTGGTGGCTTGAGTCTACTTTATTTTGGATGTTTGTCCACATCACAAAACCACCAAGCAATTTGATTCAGCTGATGCACTCCAAGACAGAGACTCCCAGGACTGGAACAACAGGGGGTGCTACAGGTGAGCCCTGAGAGATGTGGGCATCTCTGAGTCTGGTTCAGGTGTGAAATAGCAGGGTTTGCTCAGATCTCCACACAGCTCCCTGCTAACATACCTCATTCCTGACGTGGAAGGACCACCTGTAGTGGCACATTCATCTTTTAACCAAGAAATTCAAAAGCAACCAGTAACTTCTGGATGCCCATCACAAGACACATTGAATGGACCCGATGTTCAGAAACTGGTGAGCCTGAGAACCAAAGCACCCCAAATCTCTAGTCGCTTTGGAACATCTTGGCCTTTGTGCCCTTTCAATCCTTGTCCTCTTTGGTAATCAACATTGATCACTAGGACATGAGACAGATTTGATCCAGTGACCTAGAGTTAAAGTGTTCTGTATTTCCCAGCTCCTGCTAGTCTTGTGAGTTACCCAGTCTGTAGCTGTCACATGTGTCCTGCTGGGGTTGGTATGCTCATCTTTGTTTTTGATGTCTGTACGTTACTACATAATCCATTCTCTATGTCTGCTAAACAATACTAGATTTATTGGAGATGGTGAGTCATTGCAGCAAGAGATCTCCAGTGTCAATAAGAACTTGTTTTCGATGTTTTCTTCCTGGTGAAATAAAGGGTTCGTTATAGTGAGGGTCCATATGCCCAGTGACTCTCATCAACACATAGTTATCTGAGTTGTGGCTGAGTCTCAGGGGGAAATAGACACCGATGGTGTTGATGCGAGAGACTTGGTGGGCTTCCCTATTCTCAGCCTGCCAAGGCCCAAGGGAGGGGCAAAGATGCATGAAAATCACCGTGTGGTGGGATTCCTTCCTTTCATGTAACTGACTCTGTCTCCAGCCCCAGCTTCTTGATTCTTTGTTTCCAGAATAAATAATCCTCAACAATAAAAGTGAGAGGGGCTGGAGAATTTTAGTAGCAAAAAGAGTGATGTCCCTCAAAATGAGAAATTTGAAAGGGGTGGCTGCACTGTGTATTACAGAAATCCTCCACTCGTTTCTAATCCAGGAGAAATTACGCCTCCAGCCATGGAAAGAAGATGTGTTTTACTTGCATTTGTTAGCTGTTTCTTATTGCTTGAATATGCAAGCATGGCTGTATCGGGAGCGACCATAGATTTGCAGGAAGGGGGAAAGGAGGGCTTCAGATTAGTTGGGCCTTAATTCGATCTGTGACCTCAGGCAAGTCACCTCTTTGCACCTCAGTTTCCCCATTTATAAAAATGAGCATAATGCTCACATGGATGTTGTGAGACTAAATCCACTAATGTGTGTAAAGAGCTGTAAAGCTGCATAAAGAAAGTGATAGAAATAATTCTGAAAATATCAGAGTGCCATTATGTAACTCAATGGAATTGCCTGGAATACTGCATACAGTTCAAAAATATTTAGCAGTAATAGAAGGGGTCCAGAGACAGGTGACTAAATGATTTGAGACGTGGCGCGATTTCCATATAAGGAGAGATTGAAAAGTTTCAAAGTGTTTAGTTTGGCAAGAAGATGAATAAGTATGGACAAAATAGAGGTTTGCAAAATAATGAATGGTGCAGAGAAAGTGAATTAGGTGCCCGTATTTATCCTATCTCATAATACAAGAACAAACGGATTGATGGTAAAATTCAAAGGTAATACAGCTAAAACTGATACATGGACACATTTCTTATTTATTTAATATTAACATTTCTTAAAACAGTCACAATTACCTTGTGGCAGAGTATTCTCCAGGTTATCTTTTGAGGCCAAGAGAATTCTTCCTGAAGCCAAGAGTAGAATTCAAAAAAGGATTGGTAATTTGTATGATTAATGACACCATTCAGAGTTGTAGCCAACAGAATAAAAAAGGAACTAGAAGAGGTATAAACTTCATGCTTCAGGGCATAAATGAACTGGTAACTGCCTGTGGTTAGGAAGTAACTTCTCCTATGGGACAACTTATTCCATAATACTATTGTGGAGTTTCTGTCTCCTCCTTATGAAACATTTGGTAATGCCCACTGTTGGAGATAAGATATCAGACTAATGGTTCCAGGTCTCAAATGGAATGACTGTTCCTATACTCAGATGTTTGTAAGACCTCCAGAAAACCAGGGCTATACTGAATTCATATATTTTTTTCAAATGCATTAATATATATAATGTACCATCTGACTGTCCATCCATAAATCCATCCATACATCGATCTATCTGGTGGTCACTTACAGTATCTACTATAGTTACTGTTGCAAAATCATTTTTCAGAACTTGTTTTAAATTGCACACAACATCTTGAATTCGAATGTCCATGGGTTTCTGCCTGAAGCTGAATTTCCTTTTTGAAAGCCTGAGCAAAATTTCTTCTTCCATTGCTTAGTTCAGTACTGATTTTATTTTTAAAGGACATTTTTCCTGCTTAAAAAAATTCTAACCCAGTCATTTTGAATGGGAACATGTAAAAAATTGCTGCTGTTAAAAAGTGCAAATTTAGCATGGTAAATGTAACAAGGAATAGATATCTTGCTAGGTTTAAAAACTAATGGTTTGGTTTTAGCAAAGTTAGGAGAATTTGAAAACTGTGTATTGCTCATCTAGGTCCCAATTTAGCAAATCTTGAGTACATGCTTAAGTGCATCCCTATTCAGCACATTTAAGCGTGTGTTTAACTTCATGAACATGCTGAAGTCACTGTCTCACTGAATAGGGACAGACTGCTGAGTTATCACCTTATCTAGGTACCTACATGGCCCTTATCACTGTAATATGTAAGTGCCTTAAAATATTATTGGATTAGCCTTGCTCAGAACCCCCCAGAATCAGGGAAGTCTGATTTTACAAGTGGGGAATGGAGGCACTAAGGTCACTCTGACGAAGCCAAGAATTGAACTCGAAGCTCCTGAATCCCGGTGCAGTGTCTCACCCACAAGATGCTTATTGAGGCAGGCTTAGGACATGAGCAAGCACTTAGCACAGTAGGCTGTACATAGGAGAGAGGGATCTATACAAATATAACAGAGATGGACAGACCGCCTCACTCAGGTGGTGGTGGTAGTAGTAGTGGGTAAATAAATAGCTTAGGCAAGACAAATAAACAGCATGGATGGGGAAGCAAGACAGAGGAACAGTATAAATGGTTAGAGAAACATGTTAGAGAAATCAGAAGGGTGTCTGGATAAGAGGATAGAGACTCTAAGGAAGATGGATAGATAGACTGATACAATGTCATGCGGCACATGACAGATGAAATTGACATATCTCGATCCCACAGGATTGAGGCTTGACTTGATAATTCAGCAGGGATTAAAGCACCACGCTCTTTGTATGAGTTCCTGATCCTTTGCTTTGAAGGTATTCCTCCCATCCGACAGCAAGGGAGTCTTCCAATAATGTATTGGTTAGTTTCTGGCCTGCAGTGTGGAAGCACCTTGTGCAGCGATCCTGTTAGCTCGCATAGTTTACAAGAGCTATGGAGGAATCAGTGCTTCGGTGGCAAGAAGTGGTGTTGGTCCTGCAGGAGGTGATGCATCTGTCTCTGGGAGTAATTCCCCAGCCTGGCGCTAGGGGGCGCCGAGCTGCTGGCTGTGCCATCGTTCTGATAAATTTCAGAGTGGTAGCCCTGTTAGTCTGTATCAGCAAAAAGAACGACGAGTACTTGTGGCACTTTAGAGACTAACAAACACTTTAAGAGTCTTGACAGTTTAAAGACCAACCTGCAGTGTTGCCAGCTTTCAACTGTCCCCTGCTGGAGCCAGTCTGGCATTGACACCAGAAGCTCCAGCCTTCAGGAGATTTTAGGGCTGCACAGGTGAAAACTCCCTCTGGCTGAGTTCCCCACTTCCCTGCCACCTGGGGAGAACAACCCATCACAGATGCTGCAGGAGGCAGGCAGAGCTCTTCCTGACCCTTAGCAGCTGAAGGAGGTTTTGGATGGGGAAGGGGAAGAGAAAGCAGCTGATGCCAGTCTCATAAGAGGGAGCAGAAGGGGCCCAACAGCTCAGGGCAGCTCTGATCCTTTCTCCTCCATCCACACTTGTGAAAAATGGGTCCCATTCACTGCTCCTCCCCTTCTGTTCTCCTGCTTTCTAATGCTGCAGCATGGGATCTGGAAAGGGGGAGAAGAGACCTTCTTTGGAGCTGCCTCACTCGGCCTAGGATGGGGGCGGTGGGAAAAACCACCTCATAGGACCGGGGCAGATTTGGAGCTGGAGGGCAAAGGGGAGAGCAGGGTTGTTGTGTGACCGGGTGGGTGGAATGGATGTGAGGCTGGGAGAGGTGAGGACAGGGGGCACACTGAACTGATGTAGCACTGAGATGTAAAGTTAATGTGGGACTGGGGTACAAAATTAGTTGACGTAGAAGTGCAATGTCCAAAATAGTATTCCTCACTGTAAACTGGCAACGCACTGGGAGGGGGGGCGGGGTTTAAAAATCAGAAGACCGCTCCAAAAACAGTCATCGGTTTTTGTTTTAACTCACGATTTTTGGGCCAATCTCATTATTTGGGGGGGGAGGGTCAGTCTGACTCATGGTTTTTGAACTTTTGGGGTTGGTGATACTTCCCAGGGCTTCTCCCCTCAATATAGGAGTGTTAATCGTGGTGTCTTGGTGAAATTCTAGATCCTCTAATTACATTCTTCCTGCTTAAAATGCTTTCTGCAATTTCAATTGAATATGGTGTTCTTCACTTCCTGATCTAAACTGTTGCAATGTATTCCTAGTGATGTAAAACACACGACACATTTCAGTCCAGAGAAGGATGTATTTCCGAGTTGGGTAATGTGAGCCCTGTCTATCCCTTAACTGAATCAGATGATGTTGAGCAACTTTATTAATTGATGTTTGTAAAGTGCTTTGAGATTCTCAAACACAGGTGCTGTAGAAGGACAAACTGTTCTACTTATGTTCAGCTCTTTTCATCCGATGAAATCGGCTGCCTCCATTGCTCTTAAGCAGTGGAGGTTGGTGAGGTCCGGAATGGGGTAGGCAAAACATACGTGTCACAGTGTATCCAGAGCCTTCTTTACAGCCATGCGGAAATGCTGTATCTAAGGGTAATTTAACAGAGCAGAAGTGAGTAGATGCAAAACATACTTGTGGCACCTTAGGTGCCACAAGGACTCCTCGTTGTTTTTGCTAATACAGACTGACACGGCTACCCCTCTAAAACATACTTGGAGACTTTTGAACAAAGAGTCATGGAATGTAGGAATTGCCATCTGTCATAGGTTTCACCCCCACTCTGAACTTTAGGGTACAAATGTGGGGACCTGCATGGGAACTCATAAGCTTAATTACCAGCTTAGATCAGTATGCTGCCACCACCCAAATATTGGAGTCATTTGGAAAACTCTGTCTTCTCCCCCAAAACCTTTCCCTCCCAAGTACTATAACCCTTCCCTGGGTAGTTTTGAGAGACTCCTCCACCAATTCCCTGGTGAACACCGATCCAAAACCCTTGGATCTTAAAACAAGAAGAAATTAACCATCCCCCCTCCTTTCCCCCACCAATTCCTGGTGAGCCTAGATCCAACCCCCTTGGATCTTAAAACAAGGAAAAATCAATCAGGTTTCTAAAAAAAAAGGCTTTTAATTAAAGAAAAGAAAGGCAAAAGAAAAACCTCTGGGAGATAGCATACAAGCTGATCTCACAGACAACAGATTTAAAACACAGAGGATGTTCCCCTGGGCAAAACTCTTAGTACATTAAGAAATAGCCAATTTGATTATTCCTAATGCCCAAGACAAGTTACAAAAAGAAAATAAACATAAGCTAATTCCTTCACTAAATACTCACTACCCTGTTTGATTCCTGATTCCTTTTCCTCTCCGGCCAGAACTGAAACTGACCCAAGACAAAGGGAACTTCCCTCCTTCCTTTTGAAACATCTTGTCCCCCAATTGGTTCCTTTGGTCAGGTGTCAGCTAGGCTGGGTGAACTTCTTAACCCTTTACAGGTAAAAGAGGCATTAACCCTTAACTATCTGTTTATGACACCATCCCAGATGCTTCATCTGCTGTGACGGTAGAAGATTCAGAGAAAGGTGTAAACCCCGCTGTGACGTTATGAGTGTAATATAATATTTCATTGGAAGGTGACAGAGCCAGAAAGAGTTAATTAACTCACAGACTGACCTGACCTAGGGATGAACCTTAAGGACTGGTTAGGAAGATAGGTAAATGAATAGAGCTTTGAAATGCAAGTCTGCATTGTTAGAGATCTCCAGGGTAGATGTTTGCTCAGGTCTTGTGATGTCAGCAAACAAGTCTTGTCTATTGCTATAACTTTAATTCAAAGATGGTGCTGCCTGTTGGAGCCAGCTGAGGTCACTCCATCAGGGTGAACTGCAAACAAAATGGGGCAGACAAACCCCAAACGCTGGTGGATATTCCAATACTTAGATTTTCCAAGCCAGCACAAAACAACTTCTATATTACCATACAGGTTACTCAGAAGTCCAAACAACGCAGTTCCCTTAAAGTACCCAGCCTCAGGCCTCCGTCCAGACACACCTGTCAGATATGATGATGATTACTGAGAATCTTATCTCATCATATAAAAGAAAAGGTTCTTCCAATCCCAAAGGATCAGCCACATACCCAGGTTCAATTATAACTTAGATCTTACCCAAAATACACGCTATAGTCAATTCTTATTAACTAAGCTAAAATTTATT
>QXTE01000091.1:5720844-5745474 GCA_003942145.1 Platysternon megacephalum
GGGGCAGACAAACCCCAAACGCTGGTGGATATTCCAATACTTAGATTTTCCAAGCCAGCACAAAACAACTTCTATATTACCATACAGGTTACTCAGAAGTCCAAACAACGCAGTTCCCTTAAAGTACCCAGCCTCAGGCCTCCGTCCAGACACACCTGTCAGATATGATGATGATTACTGAGAATCTTATCTCATCATATAAAAGAAAAGGTTCTTCCAATCCCAAAGGATCAGCCACATACCCAGGTTCAATTATAACTTAGATCTTACCCAAAATACACGCTATAGTCAATTCTTATTAACTAAGCTAAAATTTATTTAAAAAGAAAAGAGAGAGAGTGTTGGTTAAAAGATCAATATACAGACAGACTTGAATTCAATTCTTGAGGTTTAGATGCATAGCAGAGATGAGCTTGTAGTTGCCAAAAGTCCTTTTAGAAATAGTCCAGAGGTTATAGTCCAATGTCCATATTCAGGGTGACTCCAGACTGGGGATCTCAATCCTTGTGGCTTAAGGTTCCCCCCTCTTGAAACCAAAGCAGATCTGAGATGATGTATGATCAAGTCCCAGGGTTCTTATACATTTCCAGCAGCCTTTTGGCCTGAGAAAACAATAGGCTTAATTCTCCTTCCTCTAAACATCATGGCAATTAGCACAGGGTAATTTGTCCATTAAACAGTTCAGATACAGGTTACTACAACCTTCAAAGAGACATATAGACAATAATACTATTTCACTCAAGTATCATAAATGTTAATACTACTTTTTTGATCTTTGAATTAAAGTTATAGCAATAGACAAGACTTGTTTGCTGACATCACAAGACCTGAGCAAACATCTACCCTGGAGATCTCTAACAATGCAGACTTGCATTTCAAAGCTCTATTCATTTACCTATCTTCCTAACCAGTCCTTAAGGTTCATCCCTAGGTCAGGTCAGTCTGTGAGTTAATTAACTCTTTCTGGCTCTGTCACCTTCCAATGAAATATTATATTACACTCATAACGTCACACCCGCATTGAGGGTAATTATGCAATAAATAACCTTCCCATAAGGGGAGTTTCTTTCGAACCTGGGGCAGTTAGTACTTGACTCGTGCCTGGACGCATGAGGACTTTTGTCCTTTCTGCATTTTTATCCTCTCTAACATAACTGAGGATGTTCTTATTATCCATATCAATGTCTAATCCTTTCTAGAGTCCTGCTAAGCTCCTGGCACAGATGTTCGCGGACTCTGATATTTGTACACAGATCATGTTCATATTTGGGGTTGAGATATTCAGAGCTGTTTGCATTTATCATGAGTATTCTATAGGTCAAATCAGAATGCAAATGGGCAGGGGCCTCAGAATGGTAGCAATCTAACTGTGTGGGTTGAGGGGTTTAATAGAGGAAGCCATCCCTATCCATTCTACCCCACCCCACCACATCCTGCCCAACAACTTTGACTGGAATCTTGTGTCCTGCGGTTACCGATGAATGCAGAGAGAGGGGTGCAATGTCATTTCCAAAATAATAGTACACAGTGTGGAGGGTGGGATCAGGAGGCAGTACAGACCCACTGATTCAGCAGTGTCCATTCCCTGTAGCATCACGCTCTCTTCTGCAGATAGTTCTCTGCATCTTAGTACAACAGGTGCGCGCTGAACGAGTCAGACTAAAGTCCTCTGTCCAGAGAACTTCAGGGCTGCAGCAGTGTAAACTCCCCTCGCCACACTGCCCTGCAATGGGCTTCAAGCTTGGTGTGGAGGGACCACATCTCTTGCAGGGAGAGGCTCCATCTTTATTCCATCCTAAGCCTCTTTGTTGAGCCTGCCAGCAAGGGAGCAGGTGTGATGGCATGGTTTTAGCGGCAGACGCTTGGAAACTGGCTTGAGGCAACCAACGCCGTTCAGGCGGGCCAGCCAATAAGCTGTAGATGGCTTGGGGCCACAACGTACTTTGGCTAGATTTTTCTCTTTATCATTTCCATTACGCTAGGGCCCGGAGGCCCCAACCAGGATTGGGGCCCTGTTCTTACACATCACACGAGAAATAGACAAGAGTGGGAGAAAAGGACGCTTATCCCCAGTTTACAGAGGAGGAACGGAAACACGAAGAGATGAAGTGACTAGCCCAATGTCACAGGGGGTGCCTGTAATAGAGCTAGGCACTGAGACTGGATCTCCTGAGCCCATCCTGCCTCTCTCCTGGAATCTAGACGTGAAAGGCTCTCTGTGCCCTCACTAGTCCCTACACGAGACAGCCCAGCACCCAGCTGGCTCTCTCTGTTTAAGTTCTGCCCTTGCACCCAGTTCAGGTCATGCTGAATTGGTGAGTCGGGCTCGATTGACTCACAAATTGCCTCGAAGAGACCCAGCAGCACCTCAACTCTGCGGAAACCAGCAGTAACAAGCTGCCGTTCCCCATCCTGATGCTTTACATCAACATGCTGGTAATTTACATGCTACAGTGCCACGGCTGACACCTTCATAGAGGCTTTGTTGATTCCTTCCTCCCGTGAGCCGCCTGGCTCCATATCCATCCAGGGCTGCAGCTGCTTCCCACCCCTGCCTGCTCGTTTCATTTCATGCAAAACAGTTTATTTAAAACGTGCGAGGCAATAAGATCCCATTTGCAGCGTTTCTAATTTTTATAGCCTGTGTGATTAAATCAATTCCGCTACTGTGGGGAAGCCCTGGTAATTAAATAATTTGGGTTACAGAATATTTAATGAATTGTAATTACCCATGCTATCTAGCAAGCCTCCCATTTAGCACCGGCTGGATCACTACACCAATGTGCATTTTTCTTCTCTCTCTGGTGCACCCGTGCCAGAGAACATGGAGAGGGTCTTGATGAAGCCAGCAGCAGAGCTGTGGGGCAGAGGAAACTGGAGCCTGACTTCTCCGTAAGGAAAATTATTTCTAATGCAAGGCAAGCCCCTTTAACAGCAGCCTGACATCAAAGGGAATCAGCTGCAGGTGGCTGTCCGCAATCTCTTCTCAACCAGGACCCCACTGCAGTGAGATGGGTGGCTATTCAGGGCCTTGTGTGAAGTGAATTGAGGGAGGGAGCTCACTCTGTCTCCCTCTGGCCTGGTGTCCGTGTCAAACGCCACCAGCATGACTGGCACTTATGGCCATGTAAGGATCATGCTGCTGAGGAAGTACACAACTAGGAGTCTCAGTGCCCAGCAGTGAACGGGTCTCATTCCCATGGTGTGCACTCAAGAAAGAGCCCTAAGAAGGCGCTGCTGCTAATTATTATGATTGTTATGATCGTGTCTAGAGGCTCCCAAGGAGTTCAGCCCCCTCCCCCGGCGCTCGGTGCTGCATGTACACACTGTGAGAGGCCGTCCCTGCCCCGAACAGCTGCCAGTCTAAACAGACAAGAGGTGAGGGACGTGGTGTTATCGTCCCTCTTTTACAAAGAGGAAACGGAGGTGCTCAGGGTCATCCAGGGCATATGTAGCAGAGACAAGAATTGAGCGCAGCTCTCCTAAGCCTTGTCTAGCACCTTAGCCACCCAGCCTCCCTTCCTCGCTAAGCACTAAAAGGCTAAGGCTGCTCTAAGGCCCTGCCAAGAAACTAGGCCTCAGAGACAGGGCTGGCTCCAGGCACCAGCCCAGCAAGCAGGTGCTTGGGGCGGCCAAAGGAGAGGGGCAGCACTCCAGCTGTTTTTGGGGCGGCAAGTCGGGGTCTTCGGGGGCGGGTCCCTTGGTCCCGCTGGGAGCGAAGGACCAGCCGCCGAATTGCCGCCGAAGACTGAAGCGGCGGCTGTAGAGCTGATCGCGATCGCGGCTTTTTTTTTTTTTTTTTTTTTTTTCCGCTTGGGGCGGCAAAAACCCTGGAGCCGGCCCTGCTCAGAGACAATCGGGTCCTCCCTGCTGAGCTGTATTTGTCCTGTTGGCATGCAAAGGGTCAACTGACTCTCGCAGCCGCTGCTCCAAAGTGCCACTTGCCAGCCCTGAAAGGCCTTGCTACTGCAGGAGGTGAACGCAGCTGACCCTGCCCATAGTGCCATGGCCGTCCCGGCTTCCTCTTCTACATGCTGCCTGCGCATCTTCGGAGCAGAAGCTGCTCACTCCCACAGAGCTGCATAGCGCGAGCAAGACAAATGGCTTTGCCGTGTACCAATTAAAGTTAGTGCTTCCCAGGCCCCCAGCTGCCTGGTCTCTCTTCCCTCCCATTAAACAAATGCCTGACCCAGGGTTAAACCTGCTGGGGGGAACAAACCGGGCTCAGGCTGAGGTTACACGAGTCGGCGTTTGTTTACTGTTTGCTGCGCTCTGCTGGGATTTATAAAACCCTAGTAAAAAGGAACATGTAATGGGCAGGAGAATACAGGATGCTGGAAGGCACAGCAGGCTGCGACGGATTAGATAGGCTGGTGACACGGGGTCAGAGGTAAAATACAGCCTTTGAACCAGAAAGTACACTGTCTTCTGCCGTCCCCGACCAGCCATCCAGTAAATACCGTAGGTGCAGTGCTCAGGCTCTCTGCGTGGTCTAGTGCCTGGGGCTGGGAGCCAGCAAGTCCAAGTTCCAATCCCAGCTCTGCTGCTGGGTGACCTGGGGCAAGTCACTTAATCTCTGTGCCTCAGTTACCCCACCCACCCATCTCAGAGCTCTTGGGAGGAGTGGTTAATGTTTGTAAAGCTCTTTGGGGAGAGAGGCACAGATCCACAGCTGGTGTAAAGGTGGGGGTAGGTCCATTGACTTCAGTGGAGTTCTACTGGTTTTCACCAGTTAAGATCTTACTCGTACAGTGCTAGGTGTTAAGAGAGTAGCCCAGCGAGCCTGCCTTTGTGATCTGGACCATAGTGAGGGGCTTGGCCAGCTCGGTAGCATGACATGAAAGAAAATGGGGAGATGAGAGTCCGCCACCTCCCCGTGGGTCCAGTCCCCGAACTGTGGGCTCAGCCAGACTCCCCATGCTGCCACAGCAACATCACACTGTGCTGTAATTGGACCGGCCACCTTTGTGTCAGCAATCTAACCACAGACCTATTGGGGCTAGCTCGGGTGCCTTTCGCCCTTGGATGAACCCGGATTGTCTCGCGGAGGTCAGAGCGGAGAGGAGTTTTCTGGACTCTGATGGAAATCTGCGAGCACCACAAAACTGCGTTGTGAATGTGGGGGCAGGACTGGAATAGCAAGGAGAGTCTCATCAGGGTGGGGATGCATTGACAGAGCAGTGGGGAACCCAGGACTGGGCACAGTTGAAGGTCAGGACTTAAATGTTTTGGCAGAGCTGTGTGTGCCCATGACTGGAATTGCTGCCTGCTGCTGGCAGGGTTTGCTGCAGGTCAGGTTAGAAGGGCATTGGCAGAGCTGGGGGGGAGGGCTCCAGAGAGAAGAGCAGTGGCAGGGCTGGGAAGGGGTCAGTACTGCAATAGCTGGGGATACCGGTTAGGACAGGGGTACATCAGCAATGCTATAGTAGAGAAAATGTTCAGAGAGGGCTGCCCACTGTCACACGGTTCTCTCTAGCCACGGGCTATTAGCTGCTCACTTCCAAGAACACCCATCTTCCACCTCCCCCCACACTCAGGTCTTAAGAAGCTGATGGGCATAGGGGCCGGTGGCCTAAACAAGAGCCCCTTCTCCTGACAGCCCCTCTTTGGGTTGGTCCAGGTCCAGTTGCAAGCGAGCGCAGCAGCCAAGCGGAGCCCAGGCACTGTTAGGCCGGCAGGGTGCTCAGAGAGAGTTAGCATCACAGGTAAATTCAGTGTGAAATAGCCCTGACAGCTATATGGGTCGTGTTTTATTTATTAAAAGAAGGGCTGACAGTGAAGATAAATGTAACAGAGGGAAGAGAGCCTGGAAGCCTCTGAGGAGATGTGCGTGAAATGGAGCCCAGGTTTTCCCAGTGCCACAAGGGGAGTGCTAAATACCCCTCCCATCCAGACTGCACTCAGAATAGCTCGGTGCCTCCTATTCAGAGAAAGTGGGAACCTTCACCCCCATCCCCAGAAAACCAGTCAGAGACAGGGTGGGGCTGGTGTCCCCAAAAAGGAATCAGCGCCCCCTGTGCAGAGATGCTGAGGCGATTGGGGTTCCCACATCCAAATTTGGAGTTGGGGGAAGGGGATCCTCTTCCTCTAGACAAGTCCCTGCCCCTTTACTCCCAGCTTGTTGGAGGGCAGGGGATGAATCAGTGGGTCCTCCCACCCATTCCAAAGTGCAGGGAAGCCCGGGATTCATCACACTTTGGGGGTCCTTCTCTCCTACAATGTCTCATTGGCGTTTAACTCAAAGCTGCATTGGGGGGGGGGGTTCATCCCTGTGAAGAGTCAGTTCCTCACACCCGTTCCCTCAGAAGGCCTCAGGCCTCCCCAATGCTGCATTGCCATAGTGCACTTGGCAGTGGGCCGCTCAGCGTAGAGTTCTCCACCTGACTTATGCTTCTGGTGAATGGCACGAGGCCGGCCCCTCAGCTGCTGTAAGCCACCATGGCTCTATGGACTTCAGCGGAGTGGTGCCAGTTTACACTGGTTGAGGTGGCCAACCCCCATTCTTTACCCTGAGTTTGGAGAGAGCCCTGAGGGGCGGGAGAACAGACAGAACACAGGCGTATGGGGGTGATGTCTCCTGTTCACCTATTCCTAAGAATTGATCCTGCTGTGTAATGTGGCTTCACCTTTTCCTGGCAAAATTCCACCTTGGAACAAATCCCACCCAGGGGAAATGGTAAAATGGCCCTTTGTGCCTGTGCAAAGAATGAAGCCACAGAACATGACCCACTCCCCTTGTCCCTGTGAGCGTGCTTTCCCTGCGTGACTCTAGCAGCCCCAGCATGCAGCGAACCCAGAAAACACGCATCGTATCCTTTTCTCTGAGCCGGCGAGGCACCGACACCGTCACAGTTCTGTTGGCCCCATGTTCCAGCAAAGCCCCGACAAGATCAGCCAGTCGAGCCAGACGGAGAATATGTTATCGGAACAATCTCCCTCAGTGGAAGAGTCTCCCGTCCTCACGGCTAGAGCCGAGGCCCGGGATCACATGGGGTGGGAAGCAGCACAATCAAAAATCCGATCGGATCCGCTCCAGCTGGGCTCTTACACACCAGAGCTGATACCATCACGCTTTCTAAACGGGGTACAATTAAATCTGAGAGAAAACGAGCTTTCTTTCGTTTCCTCTTGGCTCCTGCCCATATATAGTTGTGATGGCTTGACCTTGATAAAAGCAAGGAGCCAGGCCATAGTCTCCAAAGGAGAGCGGATGCACAAATTAACTTAATGGGTTACTCTGGCCATGTTCCTGTGCCTCGGTGACTGCTGCTGTGGGGAGCCAGGGCTAGAGCAGCCCATCGCTCCTTTACGGCCAATGTCCTTACACGGCGTCTTCAGGGAAGATTCTGCAATGGGAGTAGGTACAAGCTGTCCCCCAGCCAGCACTGCATCCTAACCCATTCCCCACAGTGACTCCTGCTGGAAAGGGCTGGGGCTGCAGACAAGGTGATCCTCTCACCAGCCAGTGCTCTTCTCCCAGTTCCTATAGTGCTTCCTGCAGGGAGAGACAGGTGCAGATAACCTTGACCTCTACATAAGAACGGCCATACTAGGTCAGACCAATGTCCATCTAGCCCAGTATCCTGCCTTCTGACAGTGGCAAGTGTCAAATGCTTCAGAGGGAATGAACAGAACAGGACAGTTATCAAGTGATCCATCCCCTGTTGTCCAGTCCCAGCTTCTGGCAGTCAGAGGGTTAGAGACACCCAGAGCTTGGTGTTGAGTCTCTGATCATCTTGGTTAATAGCCCTTGATGGACTGATCCTCCAGGAAGTTATCTCATTCTGTTTTGAACCCAGTTATATTTTTGGCCTTCACAACAACCCTTGGCAAGGAGTTCCGCAGGTGGACTGTGTGTTGTGTGAAGTACGTCCTTTTGTTTGTTTTAAAGCTGCTGCCTATTAATTTCATTGGGTGACCCCTGGTTCCTGTGATATGTGTACAGGTAAATAACACTTCCTTATTCACTTTCTCCACCTCATTCATGATTTTATAGACCTCTACCATATCCCCCACCCTTAATCGTCTCTTTTCCAAGCTGAACAATCCCAGTCTTTTTAATCTCTTCTCATATAGAAGCTGTTCCATACCCCCAATGAGTATGGTTGCCCTTCTGTGTACCTTTTCCAATTCTAATATATATTTTTGAGATGGGGCATCCAGATCTGCACACAGTTTTCAAGGTGTGGGTGTGCCAGGGATTTATACAGAGGCATTATGATATTTTCTGTCTTATCTATCCCTTTCCTAATGGCTTCTAACATTGTTAGCTTTTTTGACTGCCGCTGCACGTTGAGCAGATGTTTGCAGCCAGCGCCCCTCCGCTCTGCACTCTGATGAGCTCCCCGGCAGCCTTCCCTACCAAGCTTCCTGTAGTACAGTAACTGGCAGCTTCCCCCACCCCCACTCTCAGCCAGCCTTCCTCCCACATTCCCTATCATGCTTCCTGCTGGGGAAGGCTGGAACTGCAGTAACAGAGAGCTCCTCCCAGTCTGATACCTTACAGCTCCTGGCAGCCCAGCCAATTACAGTCTTTTTGCATTCCAAGCAGCAACATGCGGCCAATATTTTAACAAGATTAAGAAATCCGTCCTGCCTTCGCCTGCATCCTCCCCACACTGGAGGAGCATGCGCTGCAGGGGTGAGACTCGTTTCTTTTCACCTTTAAACAAAAAAAACCCTGCTCTTTCCCAACCCTCATGGGGAAGGAGGTGCCAGGACACAGCAAACAAATGTTGATGAACTGCGTCTCCCTGGGCCTCTTTATACATCATCCCTGGAAGTATAGCCATCTCCCATACCTATTGATAGTCTAGCATCGTGTTGCACCGCTGTAAATTGAAATGGGAGGAGGGGTGACTCGAGAGGGGAGTTTAGAGATCATCCTCCAGGGAAGTTATTTGGAGAACACCTGACACTCGGTGCATTCCACTTTGCTCTTTGGGAGGATTTCTAGGCACCCCAGGGATAAGCCAGGTTCAGTAGTACCCAGAGATGGGCAGGAGGCCTGCCCTTCCCATTCATTTGGCAGCAGTATTTGAATAAGGGGAGCTGTGCTCAGGCCCCTCCAGCACATGGCTGATTCCCTGGCTTCGTGCTTTACAGCAGAAAGCTGCTTGTGTTATGGAGGAAAGGATTTATTATGTTCCAATGTCCCAACCTCCCTGCATACCCTCTGGTGTCAGTGTTAACAAGTTCCACTTGACAATCCTATTCCCAGTCCTGGCCTCTAGGCTCAAACCCCTGCTCCTGCTTTCATGTGTTGGCTCTGGGGAACGACTCTTTCTCTGCGAAGGAAGGAGAGAAGATGCACTGTTGTTTTGCACAGCTGTAGATTATTTAGCAAAAAATTCCCATTGAGATAGCTCCAAAGCCAAATCTTCAGCTCTCGGAGTCCGAGGGTGGGGTCAGGGGGCTATTAGCAGTAAAGAGATGCATTCTCCTCCAGTTAGTTTACATATCTCCAAGTTTTAACTTCTTATTTCCCGTTGCTGAGTTGGGCTCCTCGCAGCTGTTTGCTTTGTGATAATGCAGTGTTGGCTCTAAACATCCTTCATTGTTTTCCTAAGTGTTAAGAGCCTATCCAGGCAGCTGTGCTCTGTGAATCGCCAAATACAGCTGTGCAACATGTGATCATCCAGATATGCTCTGTGAATCACCAAATACAGCTGTGCAACATCTTCTATTATCACTGGAGAAGGGACTTGGCTGGAGGCATAGGAAGTCTTGCAAGCTCACCTTTACTTTCTACCCAGAGATAGGGGGTGGGGGGCAGAGACAGGGCATATGAATAGAGATGGGTAAATGACTTGGGTATTAAAGCCACCTCCCTCCCAGGGCAATTGGTGTGCTCATTGGGAAGTTACATTTGCACCAAACGGTGCTGTGGTGAGCTCTGGGACTGAGATCAGGCTGTGGCTATCCATTTAAACTGACAGATATAATCATCCATTAACTACCTCCCCCCTAACGTGCCGTGCAAACCTGCTATCACGCTCTATCTCTTCGCTCCGAGTGGGAGCAGTTAGAGCGGGCGAGCAGAATGCCAATTAAAGGCCTAATAGAGACTAAACAAACGTATCCGTCACCACAAGAAGCGGTGTCCCCAGCAAACGATGATTTGTATGAGAGTGGTGCTTCACGGCCCCAGCTGAGATCAGGGCTCCAGTGCGTTAGGCATTGTGCAGACAGTGAGGAAGAGGCCCTGCTCTGAACAGTCTAATAGACAAGGCAAAGGGTGGGAGAAAGGAAGGAGCATCATCCCCATTTTACAGATGGGGAATTGAGGCACAGGTTGATGACAGAGCCAGGGACAGAAGCCATAACTCCCAAGTCCCATCCAGTGCCTTAACCCATGCCCAGCCTTCCCTGTGCACTCAGACTTGTACAGCTAGACCGGTTCGGTGCAGGGCCGCCTCAGCCCACAGGAGGAGTTGCCGCAGGAGTTGAACTTGGAGTTCACTCCCCAAACCCTCTAGTTTGGCCAGCCTTGGGTGCCAGGTGACCCCCTGCTTTGGATTTGCCCAGCACTGCTGCCCCACTCCCTTCTGATCCACCTTCCTTTCCTCAACACCCAGCTTCCCCTTCCCTGTATTCACCCCTTTCCCACTTCTTTTTTCCCTGCCTCTTCCCACAGAAGAGGGGCACCTGTGGGCAGGGTTTATTTGCCAGGCCTGCTTTTCCCCTGTATGCAGTTTAGTAGTGCATGGGGAATAAACAGCGGTAAATGTACCGCTCCGGGCGGGGGGAAGGTGCTGAAAACACAGGCTCTCGGGCCTTTCTGCCACTGTGCTGGTATAAAGGAGCCTTGAAGGAGGTAGAAATGGCTCCCTGAGAATACCCAGGTTCAGAGCCCCTCCTTAGGTGGGGTAACGCTGGCATAAGGGCTCTATACCAGTCCGGCTAACAGCCCCCAGAAGGTGGGGTGGGGAGAGGATGTGGATAGAATACACTGCTCTATGGCTACTCTCTGCTGCCCAGCGCCAATAGGAGGCCATGGAAAGCAGAGCAAAACTTAGAGAAGCCCTGAGGCTGCTCTAGTTGATGCTGGGAGCTGGGCTGACTGCTGGCTGTCCCCGGTGTTTTGGGAGCTCAAAGATGGCTTAGAGCTACTGTTGCCCTGTGGTGACTAACAGAATACAGCCCTGTGTTCACAGCCTGTATACTAATGTCTGTACAAGGTATGCCTTGTGAGGTGTCATTTCAAAACTCATAATTTGCTGAGCAATAATAGCATGGCAAAAAAGCAGGTAGCAGCGTTGTATGTGAAGTTATGAACACCAGCTGAAACCGTGACCTAAAAAATACATTTTCCAGAGAAATCTGAGGAGTGGCCAAACCAGTTCCCTCAGAGACTAAGGGCAAGCTGAGGCTTCAGCCAGGTGTGAACAAGGCTGCTGAGCCATTACCTGCTAAGTGGCCATTCTTTGGCAGGGAAGGGGACGGAGAAAATCTGCATTTTAGCAAAGAAACAGCTTGGAGTTCCCTTCCCCACAGCCAGCCTGCCTGTCGCCATGCTCCTAGCTGGAAATGCTTCTCAAACGGGGGACAGAACTATAAAAAGAAGGGGAAGACACCCCAAAATACCCATCTGTCTCTTCTTCCCTGCCCTTCGCATTCTCTGCACCTGAAAACTCAAAGGAGGCAGCCATTGGACTCTGGGGGAGGGGTTCTGACCTAAAGCGTTTGGTAGTAAAACTGCTGAAAGCATGTGGTGAGAAACTGCTTGAATCTGATAGTTTGTTAGCCATTAGCAAACATTTTATCTTTATTTTTCTTGCAACCATTTCTGACTCTTATGCCGCATTACTTGCACTCACTTCAAATCTCTCTTTGTAGCTAATAAACTCGATTTACTGTTTTATCTAATTCAGTGTGTTCAAGTGGAAGTATCTGGGTAACTCCATTTGGGGTAACAAGTTGTGTGTATATTATTGCCTCAAAGAAATAACAGACTCGATCTATTTGCACTGTCCAGGACAGGGCTGGGCAGTACAGGACATATTTTTCTGAGGGGGAATCTAGGACTGGGAGTGTATTGGGTTCACCTTGTGGACTCTTTAGGGCTGGTGAGAGCCAAAGCGTGGCTGGCTGGCTGGGAGTGACTTGCATGCTAGAGGCTGTTTGTGAGCAGTCCAGACTGGAGGCTACAGCAGCAAGGCACGGTCAAGGGCACCCCAGGTTACGGGGCAGGGGTGACACAGCTACTCACCGGTCTGGATTGTACCCTGGTATCTCACACCTGTCCAATCCATTTCTGACCCAAGCAAGCAATGGAGTAACTGAGTCTCAGGACCCAGGAGAGGGAAACTTTTGGTTATGCACCGGCACAGCATCATGATGAATGGTTACGCCAATCGGGAGGTGGGTTCAAATGCCATCACTTTAAATTACAGGGCACAAGTTCTAATCATCCATCATTACTCTTTAATTACACGGTAACTACAAAGCTATTACACTCAAAACCCCTCCTAACTGCATTCTAATCACAGGTGCCTCTTGATATTTGGTAATGATCACACTTAAACCGAGTCCAAAAACAATTTCCCTGTAATTTGCACTGTGGTATAGGAGACCGAGCGAAAACCATGCTGGCTTTGTTGTTGCAGGGCTAGTTACCCTCTAATTATCCTCCAGCTTCTCCTGTATGAGGGATCGGATTAAGCAGTAAACAGTTACCTGGCAAGGAAAGAGCTCTCCTGAGAGACGTGTGTCCTGCAATTTCAAGGGAGGCCATTGGGAGATGTGTTTGGTTAGCAATACAAAATAAGCCCCAATCCTGCAGCCTTGGCTCCAGTGAAAAGTCCCATTGAATGGGTCATGTATGAGGTGCAGGATCAGGCCTAACATCTGCTTCCTGGGTGTTCATCCTCAGCTCAGTCACATCTGTTTAGCTCCCTGCCAGGAACAGGTTAGTTACTCCTGTGTGCACTGCAGAGCCAGTAACAGTTGAGGAAAGGCAGAGAGCTGCATCCTATGCTCTGATTCCGGGATAGCGTCAGGGCTGATGTACAAAGCTGGGAGAACACCGCTTGATTTCCAGATACTGGGGCTGAGCCGGCAGTGCTGGCGGGCACAGAAAAACCCCTCTTGCTTCCACTTGTAAGCTGAGCAACGATGATGTGGGAGCCAAGTCTGAAGAATGAATGTGGCCCGCTGAGATGGTATCTTTACAATCCCTTATTTATTCACTAGGGAGGGAGTTCAGTGAGGGGTGAATAGCACTTGGTGGAGACAGGCAGCGTGGATGCAAGCTTCCCTTGTGTGATGCTGCCAAGCCCACTTCATCCTCATCTCCAGCACCCATGGTATTCCCATTCTCCGTCACCACCATGCATGCACTGCCCCTGCTTTCCCAGTCTGGTGCCCCCAGGGGATGTGCCGGTGCACCTTGATCTTGACCTGCAGCACCTGGGCTATTCTGATCCTGTGCCTCACGTCACAATCTTGTGCTTCATAGGGAACAAAAATTTGATCATGGGCTCTTCAGTCTAGCAGACAAAGGTATCACAAGATCCAGTAGCTGGAAGCTGAATCTAAACAAACTCAGCCTGGACAGGCCGTGCAAATGTTAAACAATGAGGGGCATTCACCACTGGAACAATTCACCAAGGGTCGTGGTGGATTTGCCATCACTGGCAATTTTTAATCCAGATTGGCTGTTTTTCTAAAAGATCTGCTCTAATTCACACAGGAATCAATTCAGGGAAGTCCTATGGCCTGTGTTATAGAGGGGGGCAGACTAGATGATCCCAGTGGTCTCTACCAACGTACCACACTCCTGACTTGCAGCATCTGGGCTAGTGCAGTCCCGTGCTCTCCTCTAGTGCCACCAGCGACCTTCAAACCTGCCCTTCAGCTCCCACACTAGGCTACCACAATGTCTGCAAATGCACGTCATGCTTGGCCTGCTATTACAGTCCTGCGCTTTCGTGTACTTCGGCCAGTGGTCTTCAGTTCGCTTCAGGCCTGAAAGCTGGCCAATAGACTTCCTCTCTGAGCCATAAGGAAACATCCCCTTTCCATTCCAGTCCAGTGTACATCCCTTGAGCAGAGACTGCCAACTGTACTCTGGGTTCATAACCACACAGGGCAAATGCTCCTTCATATTGACTCAGGAGTTGAACTTAGGTCTCTTAAGATGAAATGGCAGTTGCACTGATCTAATGCATCAGCCAGCCACGTACAGTATCACTTTTCTTTCTGGACCGAAACTCAATGCAGAACAACTGCAGCTGGGAAATGCTTGTAATATCACGCTGCAGAGGGGTATCATAACTCTCACAGAACACAAGGCTTGTGGTTGTAGAGTGAAATGGAGATGCAGATAAAAAAAATGCAAAAAAATTGCTTTCCCTCTGCACCTCTATCTGCAGTAAAACGTCCAAGGGAAGGCAATCAGTGAAGCGTTGATGGAGTTTCTCTATAGAGATGAACTGCAGCAAGTGGCTGCACTGATTCTGTAATTGGTATGGATTGCATTTTGGATCTGGAGCAGAACTGATTCCAGGGCCCAAAACTGGAGTGCCAAGCCACTATTATAATACATACCCGCCCCCACACATTGTTATAATACATAGTCCCCACATGCGCATGCACACTATTAAAATGCAACTCAGAAACAAAATAGGAATCTTCTCCTTCACTTACCTGCCACCTCTTTAACCTTCGCCTGTGGGCCATATCCTCTGCTGATGTAAATAGATGTAGCCCTGCTGAAGTCAATGGAGCTGCAGATCTGACCCAGATCTGCCTTTGTTGCTATGCTCAACAACATCCCAAACAGCTAAGTAAGGTGAGGGGTGGAAGAAACAGTTGCAGAGCTAGGAGTCCGAGCAGGAAGAAAACCTTTCAAATCTCCATAAAGAGAAAAATGAGTTAGAGAAACTGGCTGTGCAGTTTTTCCTTAATGAATTTATTGCTGCTTGAAACGTACCACACAGGCAGCAGATCCACAGAGATGGGCATTAAGAGAAGCATTGTCAGATTCCCTGTACAGCGCCTCATATTAGAACTGAAGGGCCCTTCTCTCAGGGGGAGAGGGGAATTTGGTCTCCACAGCCCATGGCCTTTCAGCTAAGAGCCAAGGTCCTCTGGGAGTTTGCCTGAGACCCACCAAACTCATTTCACGTTGGTCACCAAAGAGCTCTCAGATGGCAACCACTGCAGAGATGACTTGCTGAGGCCAGGCTCCAATAGCAATGTGGGGTGTGTAAAACTGTAGGGCCAGTCCTCCCTTTCACATTTCAAACACAGCTGAGACATTCTCCCTCCTTTCTGCCGGAAAGCTGCCGTTCCCTGAGACTCTCTTCCGCTCTCGGACTTCTTGCTGCGGGCTGGGTTCCAAGTGGATGGACCTTCCCTTCCTGCCTTCACGCTGGCCCTGCTCTTTTGTAGGGTGTAGGGGCTGGTAGTGTGTCTGTGTCTATACCCCACTGTAGCTGTGTCCCCGCCAGCATCCTGCCATGAGAACGGGGATGGGCCCAATGAAAATCCCAGACCTGAACCCTCCCAACTTCGACAGAGAAAGTTAGATACAGTTCTAGACACTGTGGCTCAGGGCTATCTCTAAATAAGACTCCGTCCTGCTATGCAGCACCTTCTATCCAAAGCACATTACCAGTGTTAACTGATTAGCCTCACAACCCCACACTGGGGGAGAGATCCCCATTTTACTGTGGGGGAAACTGAGGCACGGAGAAACCATGGGCCGGAGTGTGTGATTTACACAACATCCATCAGGAGATGCACGGCTGCACCATTCAAGAGTAGGAGACCGCCCTGGAGCGCACAGCGTTCAGGCTGCACCATCCCTTTGACAGGTTTCAGAGTGGGCCAACCTGCACCATCCTTTTGAGTGGTCCAACCTGCTCTCCCTTGTGCCAGTTGGGATTGAGAGGAGGCAGCAGGGCCCTGGCCTTCAGAAAGATTTGTTCCCCTGGGGATGCTAGGAGGGAATGGCCCCTGTTCTTCCCCTCCCCGCCCCCCAAGCCCAGGGACTTTGTGCCTGGCTCTTGCATGGGGGTACATGGTTCCTTCCCCACACTGGCTGGGCACAATCCAGCCCTCCGGGCTTTGACCAAGGTCACAGAGTGAGTGAGTGACCAAGGTGGGTTTAGACCTCCCCCCTCCTAGCTCTCCCCATTAGGCCAAGCTGTGCTCTAAGTGAAGACTTTAACATCCAGACTCCTGACAATACCCTGGCGCAATTCTGCTCTCTGCCCCACCTGTGTAACCACCCTGGCAGGTGAAAATGGGGCCATCTATCTTTATACCCTGGCTAGAGGAAATGCATTTGGATGAACCCAATAGGGTCCTGATTTGTTTAATCCAGAAATATAAAGAGAGAGATTAGAGACAATTTGCAGGGGGTTTTCCCTCTCTCAGCTCATCAGTGATATGGGATTTTGAGAGACACCCGCTGGAAGATTAAAGGGACGCTGGTGAGGCTGCCAGGGCATCGTGACTCCTAATCCAATTGTAAATGTCAATGTATTTCTTTGTCTAGCAGAGGTTTCTTCCCAAATAAAAAATGAATTGTGATGCCAGCAGCACAATACATGTAAGCCACCCTACAATAACAAAGCAGTGTGTAAAGTCCAGGAGTTACTGCAATCAATGGGAGTTAGAACATAAGAACGGCCATACCGGGTCAGACCAAAGGTCCATCTAGCCCAGTATCCTGTCTACCGACAGTGGCCAATGCCAGGTGCCCCAGAGGGAGTGAACCTAACAGGCAATGATCAAGTGATCTCTTTCCTGCCATCCATCTCCACCCGCTGACAAACAGAGGCTAGGGACACCATTCCTTACCCATCCTGGCTAATAGCCATTAATGGACTTAACCACCATGAATGTATCCAGTTNATTTGCTTTTTTGACCGCCTCTGCACACTGGACATCTTCAGAGAACTATCCACGATGACTCCAAGATCTTTTTCCTGATTCGTTGTAGCTAAATTAGCCCCCATCATATTGTAAGGCACCTAAATACCTCTGTGTACTAGTGGGCCATCTGTAAAATGGAGATAATGATCCTTCCTTTTGCCCACCCTTTATCTGGATTCAAAGTTATTCGGGCCAGGGGCTGTCTCTTGCCGGGGTTTGCACAGCACCATGTGGCCCTGATTGTGATTGGAGCTTCTAGGCTAATATATTTAAACAGGTCTCAGCTTTGGCTAAGGATGTCAATAGCCCTCAGGATCAGGCTCTCCAAGCAGACAGGAACATAATGTTTTTGGTAGAGTTGCTAGGATGTGATTTATTGACCAGAATAAGCTGAATTGGTAGAACTCGCTCATTTCTAAAATGTAGCTTAGTCACTATGGTCACTTCTAGTGGCATGGAGTGTGCAAGGATGCAAGGGGCCTTCCTTCCACAGCCCAGTAATCCCTCCCTGTGTGGTGATAATACATTTGCATGGACCACGACTTAAATTGACCCACATCATGGGTGGGGGACTCCACTATTAAGTCTTTGCAGGGCAGCTGAAAGAGACGAATGCAGCAGGTAACGTGATGCAACCCCGCTCCTGGAGCAGGAACTCTGGAGATGACACATTTTGACAGATTTTTAGTACAAAGGAATCTCTAGTCTACTGAGCTATGAAGTAAACAGAAAACCCCACTGTGACGTTGTACAGTCTATATGGTTTTATAAAAACATGATAATAAGTGAATATAATGTAATTGGAATAGTTTTATAAAAACATGATAATAAGTGAGTATACTGTAACTGGAATATGCTTCATGCAAAAGGCCTATTGTAATTATGTAAAGTGTAGGCCATTAATGGTGGTTTGGAATCTTAATGGCTCCCATCAACCAAAATAATTGACTGGATGGCTCTGTTTGCAGGCAAGCCTTCCTGTGAGTCAGGCTGGGAGGAATGAAGGCTTGGGGTCTTGCAGTGCCATGTGATCATGTCACCTGAACTGGAATCCATCTTTAACCTGGTGCTTTTCCAGTGAGGGGGGGTGGAAACCCAGAGGGACAAAGGATTCCCGCCTTATGCAGAAGATATATAAAGGGGTGGAAGAGAAGAGAGAGGGGAGGAGCCATCATGAAGAATCCCCTAGCTATCACCTGAGCTGGAACAAGAGCTGTACCAGGGGAAAGAATTGTGCCCAGGCCTGGAAGGTGTCCAGTCTGAGAAAAAACTTACTGAAGCATCTCTGAGGGTGAGATTATCTGTATTCAGTGTTTGATTAGACATAGATTTGCGCATTTTATTTTATTTTGCTGGGTAACTTACTTTGTTCTGTCTGTTACTACTTGGAATCACTTAAATCCTACTATCTGTATTTAATAAAATCACTTTCTACTTATTAATTAACTCAGAGTATGTATTAATACCTGGGGGAGCAAACAGCTGTGCATATCTCTCTATCAGTGTTATAGAGGGCGAACAATTTATGAGTTTACCCTGTATAAGCTTTATACAGGGTAAAACGGATTTATTTGGGTTTAGACCCCATTGGGAATTGGGCATCTGAGTGCTAAGGGCAAGCACACTTCTGTGAGCTGTTTTCAGGTAAACCTGCAGCTTTGGGACAGGTGATTCAGACCCTGAATCTGTGCTGGAGCAGACGGGTGTGTCTGGCTTCACCAAGACAGGGAGCTGAAGTCCACCGAGCTGGCAGGGAAAACAGGAACAGAGGTAGCCTTTGCACATCGGGTGACAGCTCCCAAGGGGGTTTCTGTGATCCAACCCGTCACACCCACCAAATACATTCTTGTCTTTTCTAGGCTATGTCTGCACTTGGAGCTGGGCGTGCGATTCCCCGCTCATGGAGACATAAGAACATAAGAACATAAGAAAGGCCGTACCGGGTCAGACCAAAGGTCCATCTAGCCCAGTATCTGTCTACCGACAGTGGCCAATGCCAGGTGCCCCAGAGGGAGTGAACCTAACAGGCAATGATCAAGTGATCTCTCTCCTGCCATCCATCTCCATCCTCTGACGAACAGAGGCTAGGGACACCATTCTTACCCATCCTGGCTAATAGCCATTTATGGACTTAGCCACCATGAATTTATCCAGTCCCCTTTTAAACATTGTTATAGTCCTAGCCTTCACAACCTCCTCAGGTAAGGAGTTCCACAAGTTGACTGTGCGCTGCGTGAAGAAGAACTTCCTTTTATTTGTTTTAAACCTGCTGCCTATTAATTTCATTTGGTGACCCCTAGTTCTTGTATTATGGGAATAAGTAAATAACTTTTCCTTATCCACTTTCTCAACATCACTCATGATTTTATATACCTCTATCATGTCCCCCCTTAGTCTTCTCTTTTCCAAGCCGAAGAGTCCCAGCCTCTCTAATCTCTCCTCGTATGGGACCCTCTCTAAACCCCTAATCATTTTAGTTGCCCTTTTCTGAACCTTTTCTAGTGCTAGAATATCCTTTTTGAGGTGAGGAGACCACATCTGTACACAGTATTCGAGATGTGGGCGTACCATGGATTTATATAAGGGCAATAATATATTCTCTGTCTTATTCTCTATCCCCTTTTTAATGATTCCTAACATCCTGTTTGCTTTTTTGACCGCCTCTGCACACTGCGTGGACATCTTTAGAGAACTATCCACAATGACGCCAAGATCTTTTTCCTGACTCGTTGTAGCTAAATTAGCCCCCATCATGTTGTATGTATATGCTCAGGCTAGCTCAATGAGGGCTAGCGCACTCAAAATAGCAGGGTACCCAGGGTAGTGGTGGCACAGGCTAGCCGTGCTGAAGACAAACTCCCCCAGACCCTGTGGGCATGTATTTGGGGCCACTAGCCCATGCCGCCACGAGCCACTGCCTGTGCTCCCACGGTTACACTGCTGTTTTTAGTGAGATAGCGCAAGTACGTCAACTCAAACTGAGGATCACCCCCACCCCCAGCTCCAAGTGTAAATGTAGCCTAAAAAAAGTGAAACCCGCCTGGGCTAGCAAAGCAAGCTGGGAAGCAAATCATCCCTTCTCTTTTCTGTCTGTCCTAACACCTGCTTTACTCCTGAGGTGGGACAACAGACCAGCTGGCACCTCAGGAGGGGTTACGACTGACTTTGAGAAGCCGTGATGGCTTTGGTGGGAAGTTAGAGTGGAGTGGGAGGAAATTGACTTGGCTGTTTATCAGAAGGAGAAGATTGACAGGGATTACTATAGCAACAAGGAATTATCAGGTAGGATAACCAATCAATCAGTCGAACCAGACTGGAAATTCCTTCAGAGCCATGTGCAGTGAACTCTGTTTAAAGGGACTGCCTAAGGGACTAGTGAAAATCAC
Source organism: Platysternon megacephalum (assembly GCA_003942145.1). Classification (NCBI taxonomy): domain Eukaryota; kingdom Metazoa; phylum Chordata; order Testudines; family Platysternidae; genus Platysternon; species Platysternon megacephalum. The sequence continues at coordinate 5,741,118 of QXTE01000091.1, forward strand.
TTGCTGAGTAGAGAAGGTCAAAGACAACTGTACCAGAAGCCATGTGGATGTGTTTAATTGGTCACTTAAGACAGAGGCTGGAGGTGAAGGGCATCTCTCTCTCTCTCTCTCTCTCTCTCTCTCTCTCTCTCTCTCTCACTGAAAGTCAAGGGCATAAAATGCAACTGTAAAATTTGCACATATCCTGTGTGCCCACGCTCCTGTATTAGCATATGCAGACAGGCATTTCTGTGGGCCAATGGGGTAACTGTACACCCAGGTGGCAAGATTCAGAAAAACCCAAAGTTGAATCTGAAGCTTCATTTCAGCCTGTTCTAGAGCATGGGGCCAGATGTGAAATGTGAATCTGAGCCCAGATTTGAATCCCAAACCCCTCAGTGCAGGAATCTCTGTATCTGATGTTTGGGTTCAGCCTAATACCGAGATAGGGGCCAGCTGTGAAATTTGGCTCCAGCCTTTGACACTTGCATCAAGATTTTGAGTTTGGATCTGGGTGTTTGGATCAGGTCCATCTAATGTCATCAGGCCTCTGTTTGCTGGGACAAGGCACTGAAGGGGGACTTCAGAGATCTGGTTTCAAGTCCTTGTTCTACCACAATCTCCTTGAGCAAGTCACGGAGGGTGAAATGTTCATGGATGCTCAGCGTTGGCCTAACTCTGCTCCGACTGAAGTCAGTGGCGATGCTCCCATTGACATGGATGGGAGCAGAGTCAGGCCAATGCTGAGCGCTTTTGAAAATCCCAGGCTTAATCCCTCAATGCTCCATCTATAAAATGGTGGTAATAACCCCTTCCGATCTCATGGAGGTGGGAGTTACTAGGAGGATCCAGGTTAATGATGGAAGTGCTCAGATGCTATCATGCAGAGACCATATAAGTACAGATTTCTGAGTACAGGTGCCATTGGTGAAGCAGTGACTACAACCAGCCTCCTGCCCTGACACGTGTCTGTGTGGCTCTGGCTAACTTCTCCGAGAGCCCCAGGTGAATGTGAAGGCAGATTGTAGCCATCAAAGCTGGCCAGCTCCAACCATGCCTCAAATCCCTAGAAGCTGTGAGAGTGAGGCAGAAAACTCTGCCTGTTTGCAAGTGGGAATGAGGGGCCTGCACCTGAGCACCGATGTTTGAATGTTCGTCTGCCTCAGCTCCTCCTCAGGGAGGAGAAGGGCTTTCACTGCAGCTGGCTAGCGTCTTTGCTAGAGCCAGAGCCTCTCCCTCGCCGGGAGGTGAGTGGGGAAGGACACAGCTCTCACAGCTGCCCTGATTCTCCCGTCTGCTGTGGAGAAAGATAACATGCAATGTGAATCCAATATTCGCTCTCAGTAGGAGTGAGAGATAATCAGCAGAGATGCACTGCTCCAGAGCACAGCCTGCTTGCTGTCAAGTCACAGAGAGGAGAGTGCTAGCTAATCCCTCCTTAATCTCTCCGGTTCAAATAAAAAAGTTCCTCTCCCGTTTCGGCTCTTGCACTGGCTGCCAGGAGTCCCTTTGCCAGTGTCGTGGCCTGGGTTAGCCACAGCAGTGTATTTCTGGAATCTCTCCTCTTCCTGGTGGTGGAGGGCATCTCTGTGTCTCATGACAGAGCTCTTGAAGGCCAATCAGCCAGTTAACTCGCTTGACTGGCTGCAGCCCCCCTCCTCCGATTCTCTATCATGAACCAAGGGTGCCTTGCCTTGCTTTCCGTTTACTGGAAGAACCTTGCATGACAGCAGTAGGAACTACCATGATACACAGTGAGAGAGGAGCTTCAGGGTGGGTCCCTGGGCTGAACAAACAGTGGGCACTCCAGTTGGAGGGAGGGTTCACAGCAGCAGTGCTGGGCATGACAGTCATCTCGTAAACCCAAGGGGTAATGGTTAGATTGTAAGCTCCTTGGGGCAGGGGCTGCCTTTTTGTTCTGTTTGTACAGTGCCTAGCACAAGGGGGTCCTACTACTGCCATACACATAAATAATAATTTTCTCTATTAAGTAGAAGACATCAATTTGCATCAGAATAATAAAGCCTATTCCCAGTAGTCTAAGGCGGAGGTTTTCAAAACTTCCTAAGGGAATTAGGTGCCCAACTCCCATTGGAGTTAAGATCCTTTGAGAATCCCAGCCAGGAATCTGTAGTTACATTCTGGGGAGGGACGTGCTAAAAGATATGTCTAGCCTCAGTTACCCTCTGCCAAGAGCTCACTGAGCCATGGGACTCTCTCAACCAACAGAAGGGATCCAGGAGGGACCCTTCCTTTCCCTTTCCAATGTGATTAGATGCTGTAGAGATGCCCATGTGAGCTCAGAACTCCCTCTTGTAGAATCACAGAAGATGGAGGGAAAGGACCTAGGAAGTCACCCGCTCCATCTTCTGCCAGTGCAGGATTCTGCCCTGCAGTTTGCTCTCTGGTCTTTTAAATGTCCCAAGCAACTGGGCTTCCATCCCTTCCCCATGGAGATTACATGGCTGAATATATTTCACCATATCAGGGAGGTTTCCCTCCTATTCAACCTGTTTTTTCTAGCATTCCCTTCTCCTACGCGCTGTTCCTTGGTGTACCAGCTGTTCAGACAGTTGTACACTGTTAACACGCCCTCTAGCCCGCCATCATTTTTGCTTCTCACCAGCTCCCTTTGGTTTGTCAATATCTTCCTGATAATATGGAGACTGCAGTATTCAAGGATCACCTATTGGTGCCTACAGAAGTGGCATGCTTGGGTCTGAGACAGCCTGTGGCCAATGGGCTGTGTATTTTTATTGCACGCATCTCTATAATATCCAAGTGCCTCATAGAGTCCCTTCTGACGGAGCAGAGAGAGGCCTCTGAAATCAATATAAAGGGGATCCTTCACTGAGGCTGCCAGACAGAGAAGAGAGTGGGTCAGTTGTGACTCGCAGCACAGCATGTTCCAAACCCCACATTGGCTGGAATCAGTGTTAGCATCATCCCTGTCCAGGTGCTGATTGATTCAGGAACAAGTGTCAATTTGCCGGATGAAGAAGCTTGGGCTTCATGTCACACTCAAGGAGAATGTACAGAGTCTGTCTGTATCCAGGAGCTGAAATAAAGACTCATCTATGGATTTGCTACAACAGAGTCTTTTCTCTTCCCTGCTACAATGGGCTCTTTTGCCCCGGAGGAACACACTTGACTGTCTCAGATCCAGGGCCTCTTTGCCCCGGGATCTGAGTGAAAGAGTCAGTGAAAGGGGACTGTAGCCGTTTTGTAACCCTAAACCCGTCATATGACCGAGGCCATGAAATCAAGATCCCAGCATTCCTGTCTGACCTTTATCACACCTTCCTCCTTCCCTCCCCATCTATTGACCAGCTAGGAAGGTAACAGTGCAAAACTATTCTGGGTCACATGATTCTGACCTAGCCAACTGTAGTGTGTGTGTGTGTGTGTGTGTGTGTGTGTGTGTGTGTGTGTGTGTGTGTGTAAACAGCACATAGTATGGGTGTGTGTGTGCATGTAGAACACACACACACACACACATATATACACACTTCCTGATTGTCTCATCTTGGTTAAATTACTGCACAGTTCTAGCCACTAGTTTAAATTGTGTTGTCGCTTTTTGGCTACAGCTTGTGTCTTGGGAGCTGTTCCATTATCTCCCAGTGAAATCCATTCTATAGCTCTGATATAATCAACCAAGTACTGTGTGTTCTTCTGATCTTGGAGATATGGCACATGTACAGGCAGGAACTATCTCTTAGCTGAACATTCTCACTCTTATCACTCTCCTGACAGATAGGGACACAGGGACAGAAACCAAAGACAGGAGAAGGCATTCACTTTAGGAGACCGCATTTCTCCTTTCTAGCCACAGTGTGCCCGTCTTATTCCATACGGTGCTCAGCTGGACACCAGTTCCAGGGGGGCAGGAAAACAGCTCTGCTAAAGCAGCCAAGGCTATGGGAGAGCTCTGTCCCACTTGCCGGGAGATCTGTTTGTGCATCCTTCGCTTTCCATGTGCACACTCCACCTTGCCCATGGGCAGTCAAACCAGTAGCAAGCCCTGCAGTGGGGTGTAGATTGAGGGCTTGGCTACACTGGCAGATGTACAGCGCTGTGAGTTAAACCTGCCTTCGTACAGCTGAATAGGGAAAGCGCTGCAGTCTGTCCACACTGACAGCTGACAGCGCACTGTCGTGGCCACATTGGCGGCACTTGCAGCGGCATTGGGAGCAGCGCACTATGGACAGCTATCCCACAGAGCACCTCTTCCCATTTTCGCGCCACTTTGGCGCGGTGGCTTGTGGGAAGGGGGCGGTGGGCGCGGGGCATTCTGGGTCCTGTCCCAACGCCCCGTGATGCATCGCTTCACATCCCAGCAATCCCTGTGTTTCCGTCCACATTTGGCGCCATCTTT
>QXTE01000091.1:5748109-5796396 GCA_003942145.1 Platysternon megacephalum
AGCTCTCTATAGAATCTGCAGGTCGTGGGGGGAGCACCCGAGCGGCTGTTTGCATCGCGGGCTTTGCGGTAGGCATTCCGCAGCTCCTTCACCTTAATCCTGCACTGCAGAGCGTCCCGGTCATGGCCCCTTTCAATCATGGCCCTTGATATCTGCCCGTAGGTATCGTAATTCCTACGGCTGGAGCGCAGCTGAGACTGGACAGCTTCCTCCCCCCAAACACTGATGAGGTCCAGCAACTCGCCATTGCTCCATGCTGGGGCTCGCCTGGCGCGTGGAGGCATGGTCACCTGGAAAGATTCGCTGATAGCACTCCACACCTGGCTGGCTGAGCAAACAGGAAGGGGATTTTTAAAATTCCCGGGGAATTTAAAGGGTGGGTCTGACGGTTGGTCACCTGAGGCCAGGGCAGTAGAGTTCGAACTGATGACCAGAGTGGCTAGAACAGGCATTGTGGGATACTGCCGAATACTTCTGGAGGCCAATCAGTGCGCATTGGGCGGCTACACTGGCGCCGCAGCGCTGCAGCAGAAGCGCAATTCTCCTTATTCCTCTGGCGGAGGAGGAGTACAAGCAGCGCTGTATCTCTGGAGATACAGCGCTGTACGTGCCTTGCCAGTGTGGACGGGTAGTGAGTTACAGCGCTGTGCGCGGCTTTAGTGCGCTGTAACTTGCCAGTGTAGCCAAGCCCTGAGTCTTGCTGGTACAGGACGCCATATTCGGGTGAATACAGAGTTTGTTCTTCAGTTCCCATTGCCTGTGTCCTGAAGCCACAGGGCCCAGTGTCATCCCCCTGCCTGACATCCTCAGGATCAAGGCCAGTTCCAAACCCTACAACAGGCTCCAGAAGGCTAGCAGAGCCATCATCTCCAGAGCGAGGGAGCCCAGTGGAACTAATCTCCAAAAAGGCAGTTTGCATGTAATGACAAAGCAGGATTTCCCCTCCCATGTGAATCACTGGCACCCACACTCCAACGCTAGCAGACGCAACACATGGGAACAATACTTACATAGCACACAACAAAGATTAACAGATCAAACCTCCCAATGCCTAGGTGAGCTTTATCAGCCCCATTTTACAGATGGGAAAACTGAGGCAGCGAGGCTGAGTGCCTTGCCCATGGCCACAGAGGGAGTTAGTGTCAAGAGATGGCGTTAGAGCTAAAGAGTTCCTGGCTCCCAGGCCTGCATGAAAGCCACTAGCTTTCTTCAGAGAGTATTGCAATGCAAGTGGGAACTTCTGCAGCAGGCAAAATGTGTCACATCTCATACACAGAGGAACACAGGGCTTGACGCTCTTCTCACACCTGAGTAACATCAGTGGAGTTACTCCTGATTGACACAGGCGTGGGAGGAGTGTCAAACCCACTGTGCTCATGTGTGAAGTACACACTGGGCACATACCACACAGGCCTTTCACCGGCATGCATTCACAGCGGGGCATAGCTGATAAGTGGGTGTTATTAGGTGGTTTCCTCAACCGGGATGGGGGGTTCAACTGCATCAGAGCCTAGTTTTTCCCCAGGGCTCCTCTCTGACATGTGAATGCTTCCCTGGTGATGCCCAGCCATTTCCATACTCTGTATCCAGGAGGCTTTAGGCCGAGAGATGAGTCATCAGGGATTGCCAAATGCAGGTGTGAGAAGCTGCCACATGGCTCCACACCTGTCAATCCACCTAAAGGATATAGGAACTTCTCCTGCAGACATGGCATTTCTCCCCCAAGCCAACAGAATCTGTACTGAGACACCTGTTTCCAGACAGCCCCCCCCCCCCCCCCCCCCCCCCCCCCCCCCCCCCCCCCCCCCCGCNCAAAGGCTGTGAAAATCCTGCTTCAGAGCATGGGAGGTAGGTGGAGAAACTCCCCATTACATCCTAGATAATCAGCAGCTCAGCACAGATCAGGCCAAGGATCTCAAGGGAGGATACGGTGCTGCCAATGCTGTTGCTGCTTAGACATTCATAGATGCTTACCGGCCTGAAAGGGCACATGTTGCTTCTATTATAGTTAATAGGACTTGCTCACACACAGCCTGGATGCCAAAGACCCTTTAATAATCCTTACCCTAGCTGCCGCTGTAATTTGGGTAAATTATCCAATCACCCTATGCAACGTCTCAGGATTCAAACATTAAAATCTTCCTGCCTTCTGCCAGGGGCCTGATTCTGTTACTATGGCAACTTTTAGCAATGCTCTGCTGAGCCCTTTACTACCTGAGGAGAAACATATGCCATTGGGATATTGGGAGGTTTTTTATTTTTAATTTCAGGTGATTATTAATCCCGCTGAAAATAAGTGACTGTAACAGGTTGACTGTGCTTTGCTAGCAGATGTTGAACCATCTGGGTAAGGGTTAAACGGCTTCTGCTGACTCATTGAGGCAGGTGACTCATAACCCAACTTGGTATAAAAGAGGTGGGAATGGCTCAGTGAGGGAGAGAGGATTGAGAGTGTGGGCTGAGCAGTCCTGAGGGAGGAACCTTAGGAGCAGCCGAGCCTGAGGAGTAAGTCTGAGCTGATCTTTATCTTTATCTTTGTTAATTGAGCCACTCAGGTTGGGTTTGGACTTTTTCAAATTGTGCGGGCTATAAGTTGGGTACGGTGCCTGCTTGCCATGGGGAGCATGGGGGAGTGCTGTGCCAAACTGACACATGCACACATCTCGGATATACCCACTCCTGGCCTGCAGCATCCTCTGCTGTTCCTAGACAAAGCTTGTAGCTCACCTCCCATGGAACCCCATCTTTCTCAGGGCCATGAGCCAGCTAGAGACAAATGCTATCTTCTTTGACCCCAGTTCCTTGTGCCATCTGTGCTACAGAAAATCCCCATCTGGTCCTTTCCAGACATTGAAACAAACTGTTTCTGGGGTGAACAGAATCAGCGTCAGGGAAACAGACGAAGCAACAGAGACATTAGTAGGGAAGAGCACAGGTCATCCAGTGCCAGGAAGGGAGCCGTGGTACACAAATTAAGTCCAAACCTGCACAAGGGCAGTCCCTCCCGAGCTCTGTTGTGCAGCTTTATGGAAGGTAATTTCTGGGGAAAATTGAGAGTCCAAGAAAAGAAATTCAGTGCAGGCACTCAGCCACCAGTGTGAAATATCTCACTGCTCGCTGATGTCAGCTGGGGATGGTTTATGCCACCAGGAAGACGCCATTTGTTCTCTATTGTGAGGGACAGCAATGGGCTGGAGTGCTATGTACCAATCAAGGGACCGACCCACCCACCCACACAAGGCATCCCCGATCACCCTCTAGGTTATGGAGCATGAGCCGCAGCTGCTGGTTTTATTTCCGGGCAAGGGACTGAATGTCCCTATCTCCCCTGTCCCTTCCCAGGCTTTCTCTCTCTCCCTCCCCACCCCAGGTTCCCTACTCTTTCTTTTTATTTCTCTTGCTCCCTCTCTTTCATTGTTATTGTGAAGAAATTCATGCAAACAAAGCAGGGAACTTCCTTTGAGCTCTGCACACAAGCCAAGGGAGGCTAAGTATAGTAACAGGCACAAACTCACCAGTTACTTGGTAATGCATTTTAACCCCCTTTGCTGATCCTTGTCCACCTTCCTTCCTGTGCTGCGCTGCCTTCAGCCGTCAGCATTCTGCTGAAATCAATGGAACACTAAACAGCAAAGTTGGTGAATTCCACCTAGATGTACCTGAGGCATCTGGGAACAAGGCAGGTGAGATCCACCTCGGTGTACCCAGGGCATTCAGAAGCAGGACAGGTGCACTCCACCTTGGATAGAACTGGGATGATCAGCAGCAATCCAATGCTTAATATGCCCAGCTGTGGATTGCTTCTATTTATCCATGAAGTTATTACGTCCCCTTCTATCTTTAATAAGAAAATGTTCACAAGTCCTACATGGTAGCCTTATGGTTCAAAGTTCACGAATTGCAGATATGCAGGATCACAAGCTGTGCATTGAAAGGAAAACCCCAGGGAGATCTCCCTACCTTCAGCTAACTGAACATTTTGGCCAACTTGTACAAATGTGGCCGCTGATTTTGTGGTGCCTCGATATCAGGGTGCCCAACATGCTACACGCTGGGTCTGATTGTCAAAGGTGCTGAGCACGTGCAGCTCCTGGTGCAGTGGGAGCTCAGCACTTGTGAAAATCAGGGTCCTGGCTATCTCATAGTCAGAGTCTCTCTCTGAAAACTTGGGTCTCTGTGTTTATTTAGGTGGGGCGCTGGAGGAATCACTGGAGTTTTCCTTTAAGTAGACAGCTTTGATCACGAGGTTTTCCTTCCCCTCTCCAGAACAAGCATATCCATATTTCACAGAATAGTTTAAAGAGCTCTGTCTGTATACCACAGGTTCTGTGGGCATTGCTGTGCGATCGATCCCTTCTTCTAATGGCTCCTCCCGTCCTTGCACTGGTGCTATTTAGCGAGTTACAAAAGGTGGTAAAGCTGAATAGCTTTATATATATCTCCATCAGGTTCCTGTCTTTACCTGCGTCTCTAATACCCCTGATTCCTCTGCTCACCCGTTTTGCTTAACTTACACACTGGGAGTCTTGCATGTACAGTATTATAGGGTGTATCTGCTGTATCTAGATCTTTCATCTTTGTCTGCTCACTGTGCCCAGATCCAATGTGAATCCAGAGGAAGGATCCTTTCATTTCCTTTTAACCATCCTCGGCTAAATATACAGCAATGTGCAAGGGCTGCAGTTGAAATAATCCCTCTTTCCTGAGCCTGATGACTCTGTTCAGGTGTCTGAAAGACTGGAAAGGACCTAACAAGCAGGCAGGATCACTCCTGGGACATAGACATAGGCCTGGGACAGGGGCTGCCTTTATTTTTGTGTGGGTGTGTTCATGTGTGACAGACCCAGCCTGTCGCCTCTTCCTGTTCATTTACTTATTTTGTTACTAAGCCCCCTGAGAGGTCTGGTACCGGATTGCTCTGGTGCTGCCACAGACCAAAGATAGTTCTGGCAATGGACTCAGGTTGCATAAACTAGATCAAATCTACATTGGCTGTCCACAGCCTCCATAGGTTGGCCATTCCCCCTGTTATTTCAAACCTGGCCTCTCATAGCCAGCCCTCACAAAGCGTCTCAGTGCTGATCTTCATGAACCCCTGCTTCTCTGTTGCTGAGGGTTTCCTCAGCAGATGCTTTGTGATATGGTCGCTGTAGATGGCCCCCAGACTCAAGGGTGAGACCATGCTGGCTTTGGAGTGAACACCACTAGGAGTCACCAGGCATCATAGAAAACTCCCCACTGAGCTCAGTGGCATGTGGTTGAGAAAAGGAGTTGTGAAATGCCAGAGAACTCTAGCTCCTGCACTGTCTCATAGACTTTACAGCTAGAAGGGACCATCGTGGTCATCTAGTCTGACCTCCTGCACATCGCAGGCCACAGAACCCCACCCACCCACTCCTGTAATAGACCCTAACCTCTGGCTGGGTTACTGAACTCCTCAAACCGTGGTTTAAAGACTTCAAGTTACAGAGAATCCACCATTTACTCTAGTTCAAACCAGCAAGTGACCCCTGCCCCATGCTGCAGAGGAAGGCAAAAAACACCCCAGATCTCTGCTGATCTGACCTGGGGGGAAATTCCTTCCCAACCCCAAATATGGCAATCAGTTAGACTCTGAGCATGTGGGCAAGACCCACCAGCCAGACACCTGGCAAAGAATTTGCTGTAGTAACTCATCCAGTCTCCCCATCCAGTGTCCCATTTCTGGCCATTGGAGATGCTTGCTACTGGCAGTTGCAGATGGGCCAAATGCCATTGTAGGCAGTCTCATCATGCCATCCCCTCCATAAACTTATCAAGCTCAGTCTTGAAGCCAGTTGGGTTTTTCTCCTCCTCCCCTCTCTCTTCTTGGAAGGCTGTTCCAGATCGTCACTCCTCTGATGGTTAGAAACCATCATCTAATTTCAAGCCTAAATATGTTGATGGCCAGTTTATATCCATTTGGTCTTGTGCCAACATTGGCCCTTGAATAACTCCTCTCCCTCCCTGATGTTTATCCCTCTGATGTATTTATAGAGAGCAATCATATCTCCCCTCACCCTTCGTTTGGTTAGGCTAAACAAGCCAAGCTCCTTAAGGGTACGTCTCTCATTAGCCCAAGTAAGCTGACCTGGACGTTTAATTGCTGTTAGATGTACCCTGAGTGTCCTCCTCCTGCCCAGCAAGCTATCCAGAGAAAACACACTCAGCCAGATTGGAAACATTACATCATCAGACAAATTCTCACTGGCTGATCATACCCTTTATTATTAGCAGTACAGTAGCATCCTGAGGCCCCAGCTAAGTTCAGGGCCCAATTGTGTTAGGCCCTGGACATGCACCCAGTGAGAGAGAGTCCTTACTCCAAAGAGATTACAATTTAAATAGACAAGTCACAGGGTAGGAGGGGAAACTGAGGCACAGAGCCGTGAGGTGACTTGCATCACACAGCAGGTCAGGGGCAGAGTTGAGAATAGAGCACCCACCTCCTGATTCGCATTCTAGCATCCTAGGCACTGGACTATGCTGCTTCTGAGTCACAGGCTTAGACACCGTTGTGCAAGCTAACTTTCCTCTCAATTCACCAGTACCACCCACAGCTCAGCCACCAAATTCATGTGACCTGTGGCTCTCAGCAGGATCTCATTCTTTGCACCATCCAATTCCCTGAGATGCCACCTGGATCGTTAGTTAGAAGCAGCTCAGATCCCAGGCAGTTTTGGCAATGGACTCAGAGTGCCACCTACAGCAATGCAATATCTGTACTTAACCTTTAGCACTCTCCTCCTGTCTGTCTGCTCAGATCCAGGGAGCAGGTGTTATAATTGTGCAATGGGAGAGCATTAAATCTCCTGCAGAGTATTCCATGGGTGTGGGAAGATTTCATAAGCCTCAGCAGTGTCCGATGCTGGGAGCTAACTCCAGTTGAGAAGAAACACAAATCCAAGGGGACAGCTTGAGACAGGGGCTAGCAACTGCCATATTGTAACTACACCTCTACCTCCATATAACGCTGTCCTCGGGAGCCAAAAAATCTTACCGCGTTATAGGTGAAACCGCGTTATATTGAACTTGCTTTGATCCACCGGCGTGCGCAGCCCCGCCCCCCCGGAGTACTGCTTTACCGCGTTATATCCGAATTCGTGTTCTGTCGGGTGGCGTTCTATCGAGGTAGCGGTGTAACTAGGGAACATTTCCTGCAAACTGGGCAAAGGCTCCAGGATTAACCGCTGTACACTTAATAAATGCTAATAAAGGAGACTATAAATTACTGCCCATCAACCTGGCGAAGCTCACCGCATCACAGCCCACAGTCTGTGAGGCTGGCAGAGCACCAGCCCAAGCAGTGGAAATGGTGATGCTGAAGCAGGCTAAAACCAATTACTGGGCTGTCAAGTACAGATGGGGAATTTGGCAAGCCCCTCCCCCCCGCCCAGCTGGGACTATTTCCATGCTGGTGAAATGGCAGTACCCTTCGCCACGGCTGTCCAAGGCAGGTGGTGACCTCCCCAAAAGCCCAGATCTGGGTGGCTGGATGACGACAGTGCAGCCAAGCTGAGCTATAGAACATGGTGTGTGCGAGGGTGGTGAAAATCAGGCCAGGCTGTAGCATAGTGATGGGGAAAGTGATACTCTGCCTAAGCCAGTGGTTCCCAGGTGGAGGTCTCTGGCCCACAGCTAGTCCGCAAAGCACTTCCTCCGAGTTGTGGTGAACTCTTCAAGCGGAAACACTCTCTGCTATTTATAGCCCAGTCCAGGATTCTCATCGGGCTTCCAGAGGCATTACTGACCAGCTGAGCTAGAAAATCCAAGCCAAGCTCTGTCCCCACCAGGAGGCTGCTTCAAATCTCTCTGGCAGGAGCCTCTTTCATGTAAAGGCAACAGTGGGGAAATTTCCAGCTGGCGCCAAAGTTAAAGAGGGTGTCAGGAATGCCGAAGCCAAACTGCAGAGTGACCAGGAAAACTCACAGCAGGGTGGGATGGAGGCAACAAGGGGAAATTTGGTACTAGTGAATGTAATGCCGACTATCAGGCAGAGGAACTGCAGCCCACAGATAAATAATGTCCGGGGGCATATCTAAGCAGCCGCACCTATTGCATTGAATTGCATTTATTTTCCTCTGGTCACCATACTGTGCTGATCATTAACCGTGGCCCATGGAAAGGTGCGGGTTTGGGAGGTTAGAAGCAGAGCTGTCCACAAATGTAGCTCCATCTTATGATCTGGTCCATGGCATGATCTTTGAGAGCCACTGACCCATACTGGGGAAGAGCGATAACACCCAAACCCACTCTGTCGAATATTGGCAAAACTCCTCCCAGACTGTGGAATGCTAGAGATGCTTCAAAGGGGCCCAGAGCTGCAGTAGAAGCCTGGGGCCTTGAACAGGGATGGCTCAGCTTCCCATGGGTCCATATGGGAAGCTGGATTGCTCCCATGGGAACGAGGGGGCAACTGCTGCCCCCCAGGTGGGACAGTGTGTGGGGACTCTTCAGAAGGGATCCCTGTGGAGTTTCCACCATCTAAGGCTCCTCCAGCAGATGTTACCTGGCAGGTGGAGGGTGGTATGAAGAAGTCATCAGCTCCATGTGTGATAGTCTGTCATTGCTTCATTGTCCCTATATGGCCATGAATGGTTATTGTATGCACCCATATTACACAGAGGGCATTCCCAGCAGGCACCCAGGTTTTCTGAACTGTGAAACTCTGGGGTTTCGCCCTGAAGAGTTTAATGGGAGCACTTTTTGGTGCTGATCCCCTGCCTCCACTTCACATTGATTTTTGGGGCTCCAGGCATCTGGGCTCTTCAAACAAAACACTGCTATTGGGGCAAAACCTTGGAATCCCCACAAACTCCATGTGGGCAGGTTCACTCAGCATGAAGTGAACTTCCAACAGCTCTCTTCTGAGGTTCAGGGCTGTGCTGACCCCATCTGAGTTTCCTCCTTCAGGGCACGGTACTGGTGTGTGAGCAGTGCTCATTGGTTGTGCCAGGGAAAACTCCCATGGGAATATGGCATTGCCCACCCCAAGCGAGTTGGGCCTAAAAATAAATCATGCAATTGGCTGAGATATCATGAGATCTTTAAATGTAATAATTTGGGCCACATTTTCAAGCTTTTCTCCATGAGGGCTAGAAATGTACCTTTTAGAACATAAGAACATAAGAACGGCCATACTGGGTCAGACCAAAGGTCCATCCAGCCCAGTATCCTGTCTGCCGACAGTGGCCAATGCCAGGTGCCCCAGAGGGAGTGAACATAACGGGTAATGATCAAGTGATGTCTCTCCTGCCATCTATCTCCACCCTCTGACAAACAGAGGCTAGGGACACCATTCCTTACCCATCCTGGCTAATAGCCATTAATAGACTTAACCTCCATGAATTTATCTAGTTCTCTTTTAAACCCTGTTATAGTCCTAGCCTTCACAACCTCCTCAGGCAAGGAGTTCCACAGGTTGACTGTGCACTATGTGAAGAAGAACTTCCTTTTATTTGTTTTAAACCTGCTGCCTATTAATTTCATTTGGTTTCATTGGCTCATTTTCATTTCATTTTTAAAAAGGAAAGGTGAGATTCTCATGTAATCACCTGACTCCAGGAGCAGGGGCAATAAGAAAAAGACCCAAATACCAGCAACTCAGCAATACTGGAAATAGGAGGGCTGCATCTACCAGAGCCAGGCCCCTCTCCCCCACACGTGCATAGTCCCCCCTCCCATAGGCAGGGATGTGCCCAACTCTCACCATAGTTCCAGGGTGGTGGGAGGGAACACTCCTTAGCTCTTGCATGCTGGAGGCTCCTGAAGAGGGATCCTTCCCATCTCTTCCCCACAGCTCTCGGGCGCTCTGCAGAGCCATTAGCAATTGCACACGGGGAAGGGAAGTAAGGGGGGGAGGTAGAGATATTAATTCAGTGATAGCACCCGCCTGGCTGCTCTCCTGGGAGTGTTGTCCTAGCAGCAGTGAGGGTACGGGCAAGGAGTTCCCATGCCCACAGTTACTCCTGTGATGATGATCTCTCTCCAAAGGAGTCCTGTGCAGCCTGATGCTAAACATTTGCCTTCCATTCTTCTGCGGTGCACTGGCAGGGCTCAGAAAGGCAGTTCTGCTCTACCTTCAGTGCTGGCTTCACTGTGGACTGAGTAGATCTCTTCAAAAGCCATGACTTCCCCTCTGGTGGGATGTATGTCTGATCTGGGTAATGGCTGGACATGGAGATGAGGAAAGGTGGGTCATCTGAACTCGCTGGATAATGTAAGCAAGATGCCCAGAGCGATGGACGGAATAAACACGATTGATACCTGGACTAATAGCTGATACCTGGTAGTTCAGCAAAGGTTAAGAATATAGAGGTAGGGCTATAAAGAGGAGAGGTAGGCAGGAAATAGCAGGCAGCAGAGACAGAAAAAACAAAGGGGCTGAAATAGCCGAAGGGCTAGATAGGCATAGAATATGAAAGTGACAGTGTGTATAGAGAAAAAACAAGATGAATAAATAAACAGCAAGACAGATAGAGAACATAACCAGGGCGGCAGGGCTCCGGAGACAATTCTAGGAAGACGAGTAAGCCCGGCAGAGGGATGAGGACTGTAAAGAGAGACATTGAACAGTAGAAAAGCGTCGGGCTTTAGCACCGTTAGTTAACAATTTTCAGTTAGCGGAATCCAGTCCCTAATGGCTCTGGCAACATGGCTTTAATGATGAGATCCCTGGAGCAGAACTGAAAACACACGGAAGCCCTGCTGGGATTTGGTTACCTGCCCCAGGCTTGTCATTGAGAGGAATTTCAGTCAGAACCAACGTGGCAATTAGTGTCTCAGCCTGCGGCTCGCTGAGCGGAATCAAGGATTCTGAATGCTCCAGGCCAGGCCCCATGAAACGTGCACAGAGGAAGAGAGGATGGAGGGGGAACCTAGAAGTGGTGCTGGGGACCCATTGTGTGGGGCAGGCGGTGAGAAGGAAAGCGGAAGGCAGAGTAGTGTGTCTGAGATCAGAGAGATTAACCCAGTCATAAAACATGGTGGTGTTGCCTGCTGGGCAAATTGGCAGATATGGCATTAGAGCTTGTGTTCCCAGGTCTACCACTGACTCACTGTGTGACCTTGGGCAAGTCATGGCACTGCTTGTGCCTCAGTCTCCCCATCTGTGAAATGGGAATAATACTAATCAATAGGTGCCCACCTTGAGGCTGAATTAATTAAGACCTTTCAGCTGGTGAGCTGAAAGGAGCTGTAGATGTGCAGTGTATTATCAGTGTATTCAGTCCTTGGACAACTGAACCTGTATGTTGGGGTGGCCATGGAGGGGGCACTGCTGTACTGTTGTTACAGCACCACAACAACGCTCTTTTGCAAGCCTGGTTGCAAATAATTTGGGGTAAAATCATCGCAAAGTGTCCCGATTGGCTTGAGCTAAGGGATCCCCGTGGGTTGAAGATTATCAATGGGTATCTCTCCTAGAGCTAGCAACGAGGGGCATCCTCAAAGAACCGACTGCCATGCTGAGCAATTGTAGGGCAGTTCAGAGAGCACTTTACAGGCCGCACCCAGTTCTTGGACAAGCTCTGTATCCAGTCAAAGGAGCAATACTGAAGAGCGAACACTGATGCCTGTGCTGAGCCTTGCAGCCCTGGAGCTGTTTCAGTTTTTCACTCCCAGTGGGCAATGGGCAAATGACAGCTATGTAATAATATATTCTTAGTCTTACTGGCACTAGGCAATGTTGCTCCAGCCACTAGTACTCCATTGAGGTAACACTGCAGTTCTGGGTAGAGCTGGTCAGAACGTCCCCAGTGGAACAGTTTTCCAAGGGAAAATTCAGATTAGTCGAAATCTGAAGCTGGTTCAGTAGAGGTCTGACAGAGCCCTGCTCGGATCCTCAGCAGCCCAGCATTCCAGGTTCCCGGCTCTTTAGCAACTCCCATGGCAGGGTGAGGGGGAGCCGAGATGCTGGCTCCAACCTCTGGCCCTCCCAGGGCTTCCAGGCTCCCAGCTCCCCTTCTTCCCTCCAGGCAGAATTTTGTGTAGAAATTATCAAAATAAAACGTTTCATGTTTTCGCAACAAACGTTTTCAGATTTTGTGTCATTTGGAGAATTTCGAAATGTGGGGCTTTCGTCCCAAATATGAACAAAACCACATTTTGCAATTCCAAAGTTTTCCATGAAATGGCATCACTGTTCTCCACCCCGCTCTAGTTCTATGCGCTCAAGAAGATGCTCTTGGATTTCTGTGCTTAGACTGCATGTTCTCCACTCAGGCCGTCCAGGTTCGCTGCTGTGATGTGTTCTGCACGTACCATTTCAGTAACCGACCCTCTCAGTCCAGTTCCATGAGACCCTATTGGTGTGCCAAGCTCTAAACGTGTTGCTAAAGGGTCGGAAAGAGGCAACCCCCCTCCTCTCAGATACCTGCAGATCTCCCCTACGGGCCAACCCGCTGTGTCTGGGGCTTGATCCCCAATATCCCTTTGTCCCAAATCTCCGTTCCTGATCTGGTGGCAGGTTGCTAGGTAGAGCAATGCATCTCTCCCAGGGTTAGGGGCAGCTTTTCACTCTGTCTCGCATTTTTCACAAGAAACAGGGGGGGGGGGGGGAATCCTGCTCATCTCTATTCCCCAGTCAAACTCAGAATTATTTTGCATGGCTTTTCAGCTTCACCACCCTCCACTCTGACATGAATTTTGCAGCCCACACCCAAAGCTATCTTCCTCAGAAAAGCAAGTGCTGTGTAGGCGCTCATTTCCCACAGTGGAAAAATACCGTAAACAAATACCAGGATTCGTCCTCCCCCCTCAAATTAACGAGGCCCCCCACAGCTCGCTCCGCTCCGCATGCAGCCTGCAAAGAGACCTGCCTATTAATTGCATGGCCTTTCGAAGGACAAGAGTCCCTGCACCCCTCCCAGGCCCAGCGTGGGCTGCTTTTGCTCAATGACAGCCAACCAGATGCTCTTGTTTATGACTATTGCCAAAGATGCTGCCGAGGGCAAAGGCTGCTGCCCCCCTGGAGAGAAGCTTTCCCCACCTGCGGCAGGAGCAGACGCCTAGACGGATCTGCTCACAGGTTTCGCGCCGCATTGGGTATAAATAATGGAAGCGATAAACTCTTACACGGCTGCTGGGGGAATACTGAGGCGGACGTGTGCCCTCTAATGTTATTAGTGATGGGATTCTTGCCACGCAATCTAACTGGTAGATAATGTCTCCCTTGGGTTAGCCTTTTATGATCAATCATTGCTCTGGAATGTCCCTCGGCTTGGGGGGCACCAGGACACAGCTGGGTCTGTAAAGCAGCTGTGAGAATGTAACAGGTACTGTGTGGGCCAATGTTCCTTAGCACTGCTCTGCTGACAGCCCCCCAAAATGTGCCTTTTCCCAAAGGGGGAGGACTCCTGGCTGAGGGAGCAATTCTGAGAGGAATTCTCTGTTCTTCCTGCCCTTCGGGGAGAGGGAACTTGTGCATTTCCCAGTAACTCCAGCAACAGGGGTCAACTGCTGGTTTGAACACACAGCCTGCTTCTGGCATTGAAGGAACTTGCGCCTGCTGTCATTATACGAGGGAGTGGCCTGTTTGTGCTAAGACTGTGAGGCCATGTACGAATGGTGGGAGATAGTTGCGGGGCGGGGCGATATCAGAGTCTCCGTCTCTGGCATGTAGCAGTGTGAAGCTAAACCCGGAGTAGGCTGGACAGTTTAGGACGCTTTCCTTGCAGTGAGCTGTTCTAACAGCAGTGCATCCCAGCACCTGGGAACAAAAGCTTTTGGCCATAGTGTTCTGCATAAAAGGACACGTTGGGGGGGGGGGGGGGGGGGGAAAAAAAAANGGGCGATGGCAGGAAAAGTGAGTTTGAATGTGCTGGATTGGGCACCCAGACAGAGGGCAGGAACAAAAGGAAAGTTTGGATGTATAGAGATGTGTCCTCAGACCAGGAGCACATCAGTAAAGCTATGGAGGCATTGGGGTATGAGACCCCACACACACACACTCTGGGCTGAGGTAACAATCTAGAGGTGTTGAGGTGTGAGCCCCCCACGTTGGGGGTAGAGGTAAAGATCTGGAGGTGCTGACTGGAGAGACAGTATGGTATAGTGGTTAGGGAACTGGCTTGGGACTGAGACCTTGCTCCTATTCCTGGCTCTGCCACTGACCTTCTGGGTGACCTTGGTCAAGTCACTTCCCTACCCTGTGCCTCTGTTTCCCCTCCTATCTATTGTCTGAATTGTTTAGTTAGCTTGTAATCTCTTCAGGGCAGGGACCAACTGTTACTATGTGTGTACAGGATCTAGCACAATAAGTCCTCTGTGTGCTGTTACTAATAATGGATGTGTTTACGTTTCCTTGTGATTTAGAGATGTCCCCTCCTAAGTCACTAAGCAGGCTCATAGTTGTCTTCAGCTCTCGGGAGGTGGAACAGAGTGAAGATTTCCTGCATCCTCTGTGAAGCTATGAGGATGTCCCCATCTTCCCCTATCAGCCAAACAGGCTGCCGTTGCAGAATCTCTCTTTACCTCAGGTGTATGTGACTTAGGGAGCAGACAGAGAGCACCAACCTCCAGACCAGCCCCAGGCCTCTTCCTGGAACAGGCCTTTGAGAACGGCTGTAGATTTAGCTGTGCAGAGCAGCTCCCTGGCTGTTCCCTCCCTTATGCATTGCTCATTTCTCAGTCCCACACTCACTGACAGGGAGATACAATGGTCCCTTTTACAGCGTTTCTCAAATATTGTGCTTAAGAGGTACAATTCTGCCCCAGCTGTGGGTCATGCTGGCTGCTCCTATAGGGCCATCTTCTAGCCTTCCTCTCTATAATTAGCATGCTCCATCCTTTTCCTTCTCCCCATGTGTCACCCAGATTTCTGCTGGGGGAATGAGTCTGTGATGTTGCACTCCATATGATTTTATGAAAGTATGCTGATGAGTATGAATATAATGTAACTGGAATATGCTTCATGCAAAAGGTCTCTTGTAAGGTATCATTACAAATCTTATAATCTACTGAGTGTGGTCATCCTATTTGTATAAATGTATCACTCTTGTATCTGAAACTAGAAATATAACTCTGAGGGCCTATTGTAATTATGCAAAGTGTGGGCCATTAATGGTGGTTTGGAATCTTGATGACTTCCATTAACCAGGACAATTGTCTGTAGATGGCTCTGTTTTACTTGTGAGTCTTCCTGTATATGTGTGTGCTGACAAGTGGGTAATGAAGTCTTACAATGACATGTGATCATGTCACCTGAACTGGAATCCATCTTTAACCTGGTGCTTTTCCATTCAGAAGGGGGTGGGGGGAAACCCAGAGAGACAAAGGATTCCTGCCTTATGCAAAAGATATATAAGTGGGTGGAACAGAGAAAAGGGAGAGCCATCATGAGAAATCCCCTAGCTACCACCTGAGCTGGAACAAGGGCTGTACCAGGGGAAAGGATTGTGCCCAGACTAGGAAGGCATCCAGTCTGTGAAATAAACTTATTGAAACATCTCTGAGGGTGAGATTTTATCTGTATTCAGTTTTATTACTGTATTAGACTTAGATTTGCGTGTTTTATTTTATTTTACTTGGTAATTCACTTTGTTCTGTCTGTTATTACTTGGAACCACTTAAATCCTACTTCTGTATTTAATAAAATCACTTTTTACTTATTAATTAACCCAGAATATGTATTAATACCTGGGGAGCAAACAGATGTGCATATCTCTCTATCAGTGTTATAGAGGACAAACAATTTATGAGTTTACCCTGTATAAGCCTTATATAGGGTAAAACGGATTTATTTGCGGTTTGGACCCCATTGGGAGTTGGACATCTGAGTGTTAAAGACAGGAACACTTCTGTAAGCTGCTTTCAGCTAAATCTGCATCTATGGGGCATGTGGTTCAGTCCCTGGGTCTGTGTTGGAGCAGACTAGCATGTCTGGCTCAGCAAGACAGGGTGCTGGAGTCCCAAGCTGGCAGGGAAAGCAGGGGAAGTAGTAGTTTTGGCACATCAGTTGGCAGTTCTCAAGGGGGTTTCTGTGATCCAACCCGTCACAGAGTCCATGTATTTCTGTCTTTTTAAGTGAGTTTGGTGCAGAGGAAAGGTGAGGACGTGGTGACTGGACTCCCTGATATAGCCACACATCCCCCGGAAGCAGGCTCACAGTCGTATAATAAGGATTTCTCTGAAGACTCCATTTGGATCGATACCTGAGAATTTGGGGCCCTGATTCACTGTCACTCTGCCCCTTGGTCAGACCATCACATCAGTGCAAAATGGGTGTGAAATGCTAGAATGGTACCACGTTACACTGCTTTCCACAGGCAGAGCACCAGCATAGCAGCTGTCTCTGTCCATCTGACGCCCGGTGCTGCCCTATAGACATCTGTCCCAGACGTCATCAGAGCACCATCCAAAACCTCGGCCTCCAAACAGGACGTAAATCCCAGTAGATAAAACACAATCTAGGTATATCACCTTCATTGATTCACTCCTCCCACAAGTAGCTCCTCCATATTTTCTTCCAAGCTACCTCCCCTACTCAGGGATCGACCTTCCTAAGCTACTTTGCGAAGCCAAATTCAAATGTCCCCTGTCTATCATGAAGCATCCAAGCAATATACCAGCTGATTATGGGGAGGTTGTGGACTTAGGGGTAACCTATAGAGCTATTACACACACAAAAGCTATGTGAAAAGAACAGTATTAAAGTTTCAAAGTTAAACACTGCAAAGTTAGGAAATGCCAGAAGTAAGGTTAACCTTAATTCAGTCTCCATTATAATAAAATCTTGAATGACATCACCACATCCTATTTTTTCCATTCATTTCATTGTGTTATTAATACAAGATTACCCAGAGTGTCCAGTTCTTAGTATTGCCAACCCCAAGTGTTCAAATATCATGACTCGGGCCCCAAAAATCATTGTATGATTTTTAAAAACAATCAGTGTTGGGTTCTTTTTATTCACCTTCTGGGTTTTTTAAGCTTGTAGGGGTCACATTTTCAAGCTTATCTACACAATCACTAGATGTGTCCTTTTTTTTTTTTAAATGAAAGCTGAGAGTCTCACATAATCACATGACTCCAGGAGCTGGAGCTTTAAGACAAACATCAATTATTATGAGCTGTAATTAAAATCGTGAGCGGTGGCCGTTCTGCTAATATGTTGTAGCCACTTCCCCTTGTCTGTTTCTTATTGAGATGGTAAGCTCTTTGGCCAGGGCAATATGCCTATTTTTTGTTTGTTCAGCACTACTGAACAAATAAACATGGCTGTACCATGAACAAGTTACCCACTATCTCCCATATCACCAAACTGCCATTGTTTTACCCCTCTTAGAGTCTTCAAGCTACGGTATGATTTGAGCCTCTTCTGCAGATGAGAACATTTTGATTCAGCTGGCACATAGTACCTGGGTGAACCATTGCATTTATCCTCTGGACGGTGTTCTGGAACATCACACCATAAAGTCATTTATACAGCATCGGCATGATTGCCACTGGCCAGACAAGCAGACTGATAAATACCTCCATCTTAACAGTGACCTACAGATGATTTTGTTTTAAATTGGGCTTTGGTTTTGCTTCCATATGCTGGATAAGGAACGCCTGGAAGGGTTCTCCTGTTTCTTCTTCTTTACGGGCGATTTTTCTGACCTATTTTCTTACCTTAGACATAACAGGAATCTGCTCAGCTGTGATTTTCCTTTTTGGGAGGCCCTTGGACATGTGCATTATGAACTATTGCACCTTATTGGAATGGACAGGGTGTGACATTTTTAATCAGGACCTGTTTTCCCCCAAGTGTCCATAAGGCAATGAAGTTAAATAGGTGTTAACAAACCAGAAGGGTCTGATCGTCCCCTCCCTTGGGAAAATCCAGAGGAGGGTGCTAGGGGGAAATCTGTAACGTCCGCATTGTTTCCTCCTGAACCATTCCAGGGAGTGGGGGGTTGCTGTTCAACATCATGGGCTCTCAAGTCCCCTGAATCCCCAGAATCTATGACTCTGTGTTCCTAGTTGCCCCCCACCCCCAATCCCCGGCAGCACAGCTGCACTGGGACTGCACTACCAAGCTTCCCAATCTAAGAGCTGCTCCCCACAGCCCCCTTATAAGAACATAACATAAGAATGGCAGTACCGGGTCAGACTAAAGGTCCATCTAGCCCAGTATCCTGTCTACCGACAGTGGCCAATGCCAGGTGCCCCAGAGGGAGTGAACCTAACAGGCAATGATCAAGTGATCTCTCTCCTGCCATCCATCTCCACCCTCTGACAAACAGAGGCTAGGGACACCATTCCCTACCCATCCTGGCTAATAGCCATCAATGGACTTAACCACCATGAATTTATCCAGTTCTCTTTTAAACGCTGTTATAGTCCTAGCCTTCACAACCTCCTCAGGTAAGGAGTTCAACAAGTTGACTGTGCGCTGCGTGAAGAAGAACTTCCTTTTATTTGTTTTAAACCTGCTGCCTATTAATTTCATTTGGTGACCCCTAGTTCTTGTATTATGGGAATAAGTAAATAACTTTTCCTTATCCACTTTCTCAACATCACTCATGATTTTATATACCTCTATCATATCCCCCCTTAGTCTCCTCTTTTCCAAGCTGAAGAGTCCTAGCCTCTTTAATCTCTCCTCATATGGGACACGTTCCAAACCCCTAATCATTTTAGTTGCCCTTTTCTGAACCTTTTCTAGTGCCAGTATATCTTTTTTGAGATGAGGAGACCACATCTGTACACAGTATTCGAGATGTGGGCGTACCATCGATTTATATAAGGGCAATAATATATTCTCAGTCTTATTCTCTATCCCCTTTTTAATGATTCCTAACATCCTGTTTGCTTTTTTGACCGCCTCTGCACACTGCGTGGACATCTTCAGAGAACTATCCACGATGACTCCAAGATCTTTTTCCTGATTCGTTGTAGCTAAATTAGCCCCCATCATATTGTATGTATAGTTGGGGTTATTTTTTCCAATGTGCATTACTTTACATTTATCCACATTAAATTTCATTTGCCATTTTGTTGCCCAATCACTTAGTTTTGTGAGATCTTTTTGAAGTTCTTCACAGTCTGCTTTGGTCTTAACTATCTTGAGCAGTTTAGTATCATCTGCAAACTTTGCCACCTCACTGTTTACCCCTTTCTCCAGATCATTTATGAATAAGTTGAATAGGATTGGTCCGAGGACTGACCCTTGGGGAACACCACTAGTTACCCCTCTCCATTCTGAGAATTTACCATTAATTCCTACCCTTTGTTCCCTGTCTTTTAACCAGTTCTCAATCCATGAAAGGACCTTCCCTTTTATCCCATGACAGCTTAATTTACGTAAGAGCCTTTGGTGAGGGACCTTGTCAAAGGCTTTCTGGAAATCTAAGTACACTATGTCCACTGGATCCCCCTTGTCCACATGTTTGTTGACCCCTTCAAAGAACTCTAATAGATTAGTAAGACACGATTTCCCTTTACAGAAACCATGTTGACTATTGCTCAAGAGTTTATGTTTTTCTATGTGTCTGACAATTTTATTCTTTACTATTGTTTCAACTAATTTGCCCGGTACCGACGTTAGACTTACCGGTCTGTAATTGCCGGGATCACCCCTAGAGCCCTTTTTAAATATTGGCGTTACATTAGCTAACTTCCAGTCATTGGGTACCGAAGCCGATTTAAAGGACAGGTTACAAACCTTAGTTAATAGTTCCGCAACTTCACATTTGAGTTCTTTCAGAACTCTTGGGTGAATGCCATCTGGTCCCGGTGACTTATTAATGTTAAGTTTATCAATTAATTCCAAAACCTCCTCTAGTGACACTTCAAACTGTGACAGTTCCTCAGATTTGTCACCTACAAAAGCCGGCTCAGGTTTGGGAATCTCCCTAACATTCTCAGCCATGAAGACTGAAGCAAAGAATCCATTTAGTTTCTCCGCAATGACTTTATCGTCTTTAAGCGCTCCTTTTGTATCTCGATCATCAAGGGGCCCCACTGGTTGTTTAGCAGGCTTCCTGCTTCTGATGTACTTAAAAAACATTTTGTTATTACCTTTGGAGTTTTTGGCTAGCCCTTCTTCAAACTCCTCTTTGGCTTTTCTTATTACACTCTTGCACTTAATTTGGCAGTGTTTATGCTCCTTTCTATTTGCCTCACTAGGATTTGACTTCCACTTTTTAAAGGAAGTCTTTTTATCTCTCACTTTTATATCTCACCCCTTCAAAGGTGTAGGGCAGGGAAGGAAAAGAAACCCTATCCTGGTTGGCCACTACATGCCCCTCACGCTATACAGACTTGTGGGGAGCTCTCCACAGGCTCGGGGGGGGGGGGAGTGCGTTGCCACAGAAGGCAGATGATTTCCTCTGTGTCTAGATCAAGGGAGAACGGGCCCAATGAATCTTAAACAGCCTCACAAATCCCTCCTTCTCTCCATTGCTTGGGGTCAGGCACTTGCGATGCCACCATCTTGCCATGTCTCCTGTTGCCATGGAAACTTCCAGGGTCCACAGGACCTGAATGTCTCTCCTAAAAACAAGCAGGGGAAAATATCAGCGCCAACAAAAACCCTATCAGGCTTTCTCCCCAAAGCACCAAAAAAGGGGACAAGCCCATTTTTCTTCTTCTCCTTCTTCTGCCACATTGCAGTAGCAGAACCAGGACCCCACTGTGCTAGGCGCTGTTCAAACCAAACAGAAAGATGGGTCCTGCCCCAAAAAGCTTCCAGTCAAAGAGTTTCTGTTTTACAGGTCGCCTGTAACAGCTGAACTTATGCAGTGCCCTAGGACCAGAAAGAGCCATTCATTCCTTCAGTGCTTTGCCAACAGAAAGGAAGAGACCTGTGCTAAGCTTTATTACCCTCCTCCACCTATTTGGCCTTGCCTGGGTTAAACAGCATGGGCAAGATTCCTCATTAGGCTTTTAAACGGCAATTAGTGGGCCAGGCCCAAAATCCGGCTGGAGACGCTTTGGAGCCATATTTCACTCTTTAGCCCCATCGTTCGCGCTTAGACTGTCAGCTCCTCCAGTCAGGGCCTGTCTCTTTGAGCGCTTGGGCCCCAGCACCAGGAGGCCTTGAGCTCAGTCGGTGCTGCTGTAACCATCATCATCCAGCACAGGCTGCAATGGAGTCGATATGGCTTCACAGCACGGCAAGCGTGTGTGCATGGGATTTAGGTGGTACTAGTCATTCCCAATTCAGTCAGCCAGAAAAAAAACACCAGATTTGGATATGGATAAGCCAATCAGCTTGGGTTCCGTTAGCCTGTTAAATCCCACTCCTGTATCCTTGTACCAGTTACAGTGACATCAGTACAAGTTTGAGGTGCACAAAGAATTCAGGCTGAGGCCCATGGGATGACTCAGTACCCTCTATTTCTTGTCTTCTCTTCCTTTTCTATCCCTTTGCTCATTTATTTTCATCTCTCAGCTTAATCTTCTAGTCTTGCCCTGCCACCGCCACCTTCCTAAAGGGGTCTTCTATACGACGTGCAGTGGATGCCAGTCAGAAACTCAGCCCGTGCCACTCTGCAATGGCTGTGGAATCACGGGATGTGCTATTCTAAGTCCAGGATGAGATCATAGTTATTGAAGGGTTTTGGGCCAGAGCGTGTTGAGTTTTAATGGAACCTCTGTATGCTGACCTCTTCATTTGTAGATAAGTAACCCCTGCCAAGTGATTTCTTTCTTCTGCAAGTTTCATATGGTAATGGACTGCTTGCTTTGTGTGTCTCTGCGTGCATGTGTATATCACTGTCCTCTACTGGAAGGAAGCAGAACTGTCGAGCAACTAACTGGAGCCTCCTTGTATTCAAGCAGCAGGCGTTTGGGCTTTTGAGTGCAGATTCCCCCCTTGCTATGAGGTCTGAGTGGGCACAGTGTACTGCACAGGGACAGGCAGAATGTCTGAAATGGCCAGAACTTTGTCAGGAAATGTTTAATAAAGCTTTTATCCATTCAACCAAAATGGTTTCCTAGATTCAGGGCTGGGAGCTCTGGTGCAGCTAAGCTGTGCTTGGTGCAGGACCAGGGGAGGCCAATGGACAGTTCAGTGCCTGGCATGACTTAGAGCAGCCTTGAGACTGCTCTAAATTCTGCCCGTGGCTCCAAGGAGCTGTTCCAGCTACCTGGGGCCACTGGAGCATGCCCTGGGCTCCAGGAGGAAGGGTGGCATGGATCCAGTTCTGGACACTCTGGGAGATTTCCTGTGCAATCTCTGCTTGCTTTACACTACTGGGGCTTCATAAAGAAAACAGACCAAAGGCCAGAATCTGGCTCATAGACTTTGAGGCTGAGATTTTCAAAGCTGCTCAGGAGATCTGGATGCCCAGTTCCCATCAGAATGAGGCTGCTTTGAGCCATGTATTTTTAAAAGTTTCAGTGGAGTCAAAAGCCAGCAACACCCACAAAGAACTTCACTGGCAACAGCGTTTACAGCCACCTGCTGTTCTCAGGCATTGAAATGCTGAATTGCATTTTTGGTGTCTCAAAATAGAGTCTGTCATTAAAGTGTCAAGATGGCTGTTCCCCCTTTGATTGTTAATTATTCTTTTTTATTATATTTAAGACACACTAAAAAAAGTCTAGGTGATTTACTCCCCTTTGTAATTCGATGTAGTGATTAGAATCTCTTTCATGTGACACTGCAGTTTTCCTTTAAAGAAGCATTGCCGTAATGAATTTTCCCGGCGGGCACACAGCGCTGTGTTTGAATTTACAATTGCTTCAGTAGTCCTGCAAACAACCAGATTTTCATTTAGGGAAATGTGAGCTGTCTGTCTGCTGGGCACTGATCGAGGGCACAAGCAGGGGTTGCTTCTCCTACCCTAGGCAGAAATGGTGGGTGAGCCAGAATTAGCACTCTTCCCTTGAGTCATAGCTTTTAAGGCCAGAAAGGGACCATTATGCTCATCCAATCTGACCTCCTGCATAACACAGGCCATAAAACCTCACCCAATAATTAATAGGCTGGGGACCCAGCTAATGCAGCCAGTTGCACCCTGTGTCCCCAAGGGGGCACGATCAGATGAGCTGACTGCATGACAAGGCCCCCAGAGCCTCTGCAGCATTGTCCTTGGGTGGGGCCTTTTTGGAGCAGGAGTATTAGCGTAATTTATATTGGAGTAGTGCCTGGAGGCATAAGTCAAGGACAGCTTTGTTGCGATAGGCTCTTTGTGAACACACAATAAAAAACAGCACCTGCCACAAAGAGTTTGCAATCTGAATGATGATCCTGGCAGTCCCTCCGGGACTTAAAATCTCCGAATCTGTGACATACAAGCACTACTGTGGTGTCAATAATAATAATGGAGTTGTTATAAGTGACAGGTATATGTGCGAGCAGAATCAGACCTCAGATTTCAAAGTTGCCAGAACACCCCACATGTGCATAGGCACTAACAAAGCCAGAGCGGTCGCTCTAACTTCCCATGTGAGACAAGCCTTCACAAGCCCTTTTCCCCAGTCATTCAGATTTCAAGGGACAGAAGGCAGAGTGCAAGCCACTTTTGTAAATCAAGTTGTTTTAAATCCCTCCAGCAACTCACAACCCAGCTTTTCTCTGCTGATCCTAAATTTGTATCAATGCCCCCAAATAGGGCATTGTGTCGGTCAGAGAGACGGAAATGCCTCCCCTTCGCTAATGGAACAGAATACTTCATGCTAACTGCACCTCCCTTTGTTACTCATGCTTATAATGCAATTATCGAGGTAATGGCTAAGAAAATTGGAACCACCAAAATGTGTGAGAAACATATTTGAGAACTTTTCCATTAAACTGGAACAAAAAGGGAAAATTATGTATTAACACAAAATGAGCAATTAAAAGGGAACTTTATTGATTTATTGAACTTAAAAATAACCCAAATGCCAGGAACATGTATTAGAGATCAACAGTTGCCTATGCTGTCATACAGAAAATGCTGGCTTCATACATACTACTGGGGAAATATACAACTACTGAAGCATGATGAAAGTTCTCCACTACATCCAGGGTTGATTCTGTTGGGAATCCCTGTGAAAGATGAGTCTGCTTCTTCTCCCCAACAGACATTGCTACAAGTTCTTTAATGTTGTGCAGTTTTATGTATTATGCAGGAAGAGAAATCTGAGAAGACTCCAGTGGGTCATGAGAAATGCTCAGACGTTTTACAGTATGCTACTGATGGATAAATAAGGACAAGACTTTTAAAAAACAAAATTGGAATCTGGTTACATACAATGGTCGTTCTTTTAATGGACTCCTTGTGAGTCAACTCCCTAAGCCAATGCCCAGCTCAAATAGCTGGATACATGGGCAGTGGACTGCTTCCTCCAGCTGCAGAAACCTCCATGGTAGTGGCTGAAGCAGCCCCACAAACTCCTTATGCACCCCCTCCCCCACTGAGGACTAGAGCATATGCAGGAGTGGATTCTCTCTCTCCTGTACTCTAGCCCACCTGCCTCTGAGCACAGCCAGCCAGAGAGCCCCCTGCAATGACACTCCAGAACTTATAGGGGTGCACACTCCCTGCGCAGTGCCCCGCAAATTTCTGCCCTTCTTCCACAGCTGCACTGCACACGTTCCACTGCCAGGGGACCCTCCGTGGCCTTGTCAATTGGGTCTGGATTCACCCCATGTTTGTGAATGCAGACACTGCCAGATGGAGCAGAAAGCCCTGCAGTGTCTGACACATGCTTACACAGTCGGGCCCTCCAACACCCTCTAGTGGTTGGACAACACAGAGGCGTAGCCGTCTTTTTGCTAGCAGAGCTCAGCAGGTTCATGGGTTTAGATCCGGAAGTCCCCGGCTCTGTCCTCACTGCTGTCAATGTTGTTACACAGAGTTCAGTGGTAGAGAAGCAAAGCATCTATGACTGGCATATAGTATGATCCTTTATGACTGTGGCTTTTTTATACTGTCTCCCAGATACAGTATCACAGTGATGCATGCTGGATACATAAACCATCTAAATAGATTAGATTAGACTCAACAATCCTTCAGATATTTCCTTGCTGCTCACCTAAGCAGACTCTGGCTGTTAAATTATATGCATTTTTCTTTGAGTATTATTTGAAACTTGCAGTTAAAAGAGGGCTGTTAAAGGGGGAGCAGCTCGAGAGTGTCAGCTCCAAACAGTTCAGTGCGACTTTGTCAGAGCTGCCTTGTCCCCTGTGCAAGGAGAGTTAGTAGTTTTCCCCAGGACAAACTACAACCTGTTTTGGGGCAATGAGAAGAGAGTAAACAGGATTAGGATTTGCCATCCTATCTCAGCCCTAGCTTGCTTTCTCAGTCAGCCTGCTTCGTAACCTTTCTCTCTAGAAAAGAATGCTACTCTCTGGACTCACTGGCTCAATACTGTACATGTATCTATTGAATTTCAGTTTGTTTCCATTA
The DNA here is from genome assembly GCA_003942145.1 of Platysternon megacephalum. Classification (NCBI taxonomy): domain Eukaryota; kingdom Metazoa; phylum Chordata; order Testudines; family Platysternidae; genus Platysternon; species Platysternon megacephalum. Next base: position 5,773,453 of record QXTE01000091.1, read on the forward strand.
TAGTATCTAGCTGTTCAGTAGCCCAAAAGGCACCTGCTAAGCTCTAGGATCATTGGCTATGTCTGAGGCGTCACCCCAAGCCCATGAATATGTCCGAGTTGTTACACAGGAAACAATGATGGGGCCGAGCCATGGCATCTGGACCTGACTCCTAACTCAAATGTATTCAAAACTCAGCGGTGTTCAGATGCTGAGTTCCGGTTCAAGCCTGAGATAGAGAGGCCTGAGCAGGGAAGTTCAGGTGTGGATCCAAAACGCCTCAGATTGTGGACATTTGGCTCCGGTGTTCCAGTTTAGGATCATCTCTAACAGAAAGAGAGGGAGGGGAGCGCTAGTATTTCCAAGCATGTGGGTAATGTGCTCAGGGGGCGTCAATAGCCAGGAAATCTAAGAGTGTCTTTAAATGTCAAAAGGCTGAGCTCAGCGAGCCCCAGCAGCGGGTGGGACTGGGTCCTGTGATCACCGGAGGTAGGATGAAGGCTTCTCAGCCTCTCCTGGCTCCTATAGAGAGAAGTGCTCAGCTTCCCAAGGAGCTGCCTCTAACCAGGATAGCTACTGGTGAGAAGGGGAAGCAGGCCCCTCATCGGCTTGCCTGCCAGCATAGGAAGGGAGGGTGAGGAGGCCCTGCCTGGCATCAGACTTGGGGCAGGAGGAACGTATAAGGCGGTTGTGTTTGGTCAGAGTTACAGGGAGACTTTTAACTCCTCCGACCCACAGCAGCTCACCCATCCCTGCTTCTCCTTCCCACGGGATGTCTGGTCAGGAAGCTCTGGCAGGGGACCCTGTCCTGTGTGTACAGGACACACCCCGATCAATGCCCCTGAGCGGTACATGCTGAGCGACAGGTGAGAGAACAACAAAAATAGTAACAAAAGCCTCCCCTCCTTCCCCGCCGATCGAATGGGCCCCAGCGCCCTTTGTCTGGTTCTCATGCCATTTTCAATCAAAACGGGAACCAGCAGCTACTTTTCAAGTGATGCTGTAAGAGCCGTCAGGAGCACTAGGACGTGCAGAGATGCTAGCAGTGGCTGCGCTGCTGAAATCCGGAAGCTATCGACTGCTTTGCTCAGCATGCAAGGCCAGTCTTTGTTCACAGAGCCGCCTCTCCCCTTCCCCCCACCCCAATAAAGATTCAAACTGAAGCAATACGAGCACATGCAGCAGCCTTTGAAAATCTGTGAAAAGGCCACGTCCCCCTTCCGGTATTTGAAGAATGATCAGGGAACAAATTGGCCCATCTTTGGTCTCAGCACTCATGAAATGTGGCAACGGGCCAGGCTCATCAGCACTCAGCTCACTAGAGGGTTGTATTAGGTGACAGCCAGGGCTCCATAGGACCCCTTCCCCCACAGCACGCCCCTGCAAGGGGCCAGGATAAGCTACCTCCCAGTGCCAGGCTGAACTGCCGGCAGCACTGACTGGCACTGTGCCGCAGAGGTGGCACTTCCTGGCTATGGGCTCAGTTCTGTCCCTCGCAAGGCCGAGCCGCGCTGGCACATGGGAGGAGCCACATGGCGAGGAGGACCAGCCACTGGAGGCATTATGAGCCTGATTCACCATTACCCTGCCTCTCGGGATCATTGACACCTGAGCAAACTGAGTGCAGAAATCTCCACTTGGCCCAGGGGTACCATTTTACACCCATTTTGCACTGAGGTCCGGTGACTGCCCAAGGAGCAGCGTGGCCCTGGTCTGGATCTGCCTTGGCATGGGGGGGGGGGGGGGGGCGGNTGGATATGTCTACAGCAGCACAGGCATCCTGTCCTGCCTAGCTCCTGCTCAGCAACGCCTCCTCTGAGGCCAGGCACTTGCAGGTGGTGTTAGCTGCTTCCCTCCCTTGAGCCCTGCAAGACAGGTTATGCCTGGTTGCTGCCTGGGCACTCTGTTGGAGGTGAGGGAGAGACTCCCTGCGCTTTCTGCCACCTCTAATGTACCAGCATATAGGCAGGGCTAATTCAGCCATAATGTTCAGCCAGAGACCCGCTGCAACATGCTCCCTCCACCAGACGCACTCCTGTACTGGTGCAGGAAACAAGGGAGGGCAGTTGGCACCTTCAACTGTTCACAGTCTGTAGGGGCTGCTCTCTGCTGTAACGACCCTGATGGGGCTTTGCAGGGTCATAGGCCCACCCCGACGATGCCTCTTTCTATGCCAAATCTGCCCCCGTCTTCCTCTGACCTGCTCCTGCTCCAGAATGCCCCCAGACCAGGGATGCTATGGAGGCAGCTCAGATCTGCTGGAGCTGGCTCTGTGCCTGCCTGGCATAGGGGCCCCCTGACCAGGGGGTATGCTCAGGGGACAGGTCTTACGCCTGCCCTGCAGACTTTTGGGGGTAGCTCAGCTGGCATAAAGGGGCCCTAGCACAATGATGAATCAGGCCCGTCACGTCTCCAGGCTTTGGCTCGTCAAACAGCCTGTCTCCTCCCATGCGCTGCTTTAGCAGGGAGTTGGCATAATTGAAACTCAAGTCTTCAAGAAGATGCATTTCCCTGCCCTCCCCCAGGGGAAGTACAGTGATTCTAATAGTCCATCGAGGAGCATGTTTCAACTCGTCCTGCTTGTGAAATCCTGATATCTGCGCTGAGTCCGTTTGCAGAGACTAGCTTGAACTAAGCTTCTCAGCTCCTGCTTTTATTCTCTCCCTTTTGGATGGGGGTTTAAGATCGAAACTCCTTCCAAAAATCTGTGAACTCCGGCTCTCCTTCTGCTTTAATTAATACAGAAACCCTGGTAATTAGAAACAAGGGGAAAGAGTGCTGGGGATTTGTTAGAGGATCAAAGACGGAGCGTTATTTTCCAATGGTTGTTAGCGGCAGCCAGCAACTTGCAGAGGAGGATAATAAGATACTGGAGGATTATTACACTTGTACATTTTTGTTGACACTTATCAGGAGGGCTGAAAGGAAATTAAATCTCTGGGAGTAACAGTTTCTAATAAGATGTCAGAATGATGCCTGCAGCCGTCGCGTCTTGTGCTGTGATCCCGTCGCCTATCGCACGCGGGCAGGGACCTCCCAGAAGAGCCCGGGGGGCAATAACTGAGCACGGAGGGTTCTTTCGGTTCTGAGTCATGGGGCCCGCTTGTTGCTAGGTGGTGCTGTGCAGCCGGAGGTACCGTCTTTAAACAAGCCATAAAACCAAGTGCCTGGGTGTTCTAGAACAGCGGTTCTCAACAGGGGGGCCGTGGGGCCCTGCAGCTGAAACCCAGATCCTGAGACCCAGCACCTCCCACCAGGCTGAAGGCCCAATCACTGGCTCCCCCGCGGGGCAGAAGCCCTGAGCCCATGGGCAGAGTTGGCAGAGCACGGGGGGGGGTAGGGGGTAGGGGAGGGGCCCCGCCCCGCCCCAAACTGCAATGCAAGACCAGGGCAATCCCAAGGCTACTCCACCCCCACTCCACCTCCTTCTCTCCCTGCCCCCTGGCCAGGTCGGAGGTGGGAAGCTGGAGCTGGGGGTGGGGGAGTGGAGGGCAGGGTGTGTGCAGTGCAGGACAACTGCTGCTCTGGCTGGTGCCATGGAGCAGGCAGCCACTGAGTTCCCCCATCTCCTGCTGGTGCGGAGGGTTGAAGCTGCTCCTCAGCTCCCAGCCCCCTTTGCTCACGCAGCCGGTAAGAGCTGCCTGGGCAGGGGGACCCAGCTCTGTGCCTGGCAGAGCCCTTGGGGAGCAGCTACCACAGGGGAGCCCTCCCGCCACACAGCCCCTAGCTACCCCTCCCCTTGCACCTTGAGCTCCCCCCTCCTGGCAAACAGCCCCTAGCTACCCTTCTCCTTGCACCCAGAGCTACTCCTGTGCCCACACACAGCCCCTAGCTACCCCCCTCCCTGCACCCTGAGCTGTTTTCAAACTTTTTGAGCTGGTTTAGTTACAGGAGGGGCGGGGAGGAGAATGAGGGAGGCAGGAAGGAAGTGGCTTTAATGTGCATGTGGCCAACAAGAACCAAGAGCTCCTTCCAAGCTTAGGGGATGGCATGAGAGGAGACAGAAAGCAGAGCATAAGAGGCAAAAGATAGGTGCACTAGGGAGAGAAGGCACAGGAGCTTATGAGAGCAGAGATGTAAGTGAGGACAAGGCTATGCCAGGGCTTGAGGGTGAGAAGGAACTGAAATGGGATGTGGTAAAAGGCACAGAAGCCCGTGAAGGGACCTAAGACTTGATATGTGTTCGGAGCTGGGGGGAGAAGATAGTGGCTTTGGCAGCAGCATGGTCCATTGAGTGGCAGGGGAGAGGCCTGGCAAGAGAACACTGCAGTATTCATGGCAAGAGAGGCCCGAAGTGGGAACAAGGCCTTTGTGGAGTTTACAGAAACCCCGACACCATGGTGGAAGTGAGAACAAGACTGACTTCATTTCTGGTTTACACAGGCTTATACTTCCCTGCTCGATGTCCCCTAGTGGTTTGGTCTTTTCACAGCTAACCCCTTTCTGAAGAGGAAGGGTGATAAACCTTTATCCAAACTTTTCATAAAAAACAGCAAGATATAACAAAATAAAATTGCAATGCGAACAAAAATAAACAGCCCTAGGAAAGATGGGGTAGACTGCTCAAACCTACAGCCTTGGGTCAGGGATTTATTCTGCCCTTTTATGACATTTGGCTAGTAGTCCTCTGACTTTCTTGGATTCTCAAGATCTTAAGTAATCCTCTAGGAATGTCTTTCTCTAGCAGGATACATCCTTGCCGGGAGAGGATCTGGAAGACATGCTGGCAGTTCTACATGGGCAGGCAGGGGGTTGTTCATAGGTTCTGTCTCGGTGTAGGGATCAGAATGTATTGGTTCCTGGGGTCACTCAACAAAATGACACTGGTTCTGATGGATGAATCCTGCTAGCACACTAACAAAGTAGGATCAAGGGGTTCTGGCACATCCCTGCACTGACCCCTTTTCTTGAGAGTCTTTCACCCAAATGTAATCTCCTGGACTCAGTAGTCTCAAGGATTGGACTCCATGGCGCCTGTCAAAGTCCCTCTTCTGGCAAGTTTTATATTGATCTTCCTTCTTCTGTAGTCTCAGGAAGTCAGGCCAACAAGGGTTAAGTTGGGAAGGGATGGCTGAGATCATGAACCACAGCTTCCTTCCCATCCCTAGCTCTGCAGGGCTGAAGCTGTTTGCTGGAGGTGTTGACCAGTGCGCTAAGAGGGTGAGATGAGGATCTGAGCATTTAGAAAGGAGTTGTTTTAGAGTCTTTACTGTGCATTTTGCTTCCCTGTTACTCTGGGGGAACAGGGAGCTGGATGTGATGTGATTGAAACTGTAGGTCTCTGAAACCTCTTAAAATGTCTCAGTAGTAAACTGGGGACCATTGTCAGACACTGCTTGCTTGGAGATCCCGAAACAGATAACAATGGGTTTTATCTTCTCCACAACTGCACCTGATATGGTGTTGAGCAACTTGGCAACTTCAAGACATAATTTACCAAAAGGCAGGTTGGATTATGCAGATGGAGAAGGTCAGCCTGTCTGGGAGAGGGTAGTAACGGTTCCAATGATTTGGTTCTCATGCAAACACAAATATCACCTTTCCTGACTCTCTGTTGTGGTTGTTTGCTCAGCCTAGGCCACCAAACAGATTGTTTAGCTGTCTCCCTGCATATTGTATTTCCTTGGTGTCCCTCATGCAGTCTGTCAAGGATTTCCTATAACCAGTCTGGACTCCTTTAACAGCAGGCCATGGTGTGAGTGAATGCACCCCTGTATTCACACTCTACAGACTCTTGTAATAATCTTTATACAAAATGTGCCTTGTGAGGTATCATTTGCAACATTCTATGTAAAGTTATAAACATAAGCTGAAATTAGGTCTGAAATGTGTTTTCCAGACGAGTCTGGGTAAACCAGCTTCTCAAAGGCAAAGGACAAGCTGATGCCTCTAGCAAAGTGTCAAAAAAGCTGATGGGCCATCACCTGTCAAGTGGCCAGGAACCGGACAGGAACAAACTGATCTGCATCTTAGCAAACAACAGCATGGAACCTCTTGCGTCCCAGACTCCTGGCCTCTACCCTCACAGCAGGAATGAACTTTATGTAGGGGTAACCCTCAGGAAAGTGAGGGGCAAAACATTCCAAGTTCTCTCTCCCTATCCATCTCTCTCACACTTAAGAAGACAAAAGAAACAGATGTTGGACTTTGGGAGCTGATCCCGACCTGAAACTTGGTCAGCCCTGTTGCTGAGAGGATGTGGGAAGAATTTTATCTTGAACCAAGTCTAGTTTGTTAAGGTTTAGCCCTAGGAAGCGCTTTATCTTTATTTCTCTTGTAACCATGTCTAACTTCAGCGCCTTGTACTTGTACTCACTAAACACCTATCTCCTTGTAGTTACATCAACTTGTTTAATTTTTTAATCAGAACTAATCCAGTGTTGTGAACAGTGTGGGTAATGCCATTTAAGGTAGCATACTGTTGCATATTGATCTCCGTAGAGAGGCAACAACCTAATATATGTGGACTGTTCAGGAGAGGGCCGGACAGTGCAGAAAACAGGTTTCTGGGGCAAAATTCGGGACTGGGAGTGTGCTGGGGTCACCCTGCAAACAGTAACCAAAATTGCTGGGAGCCAGAGTGTGGCTGGTGTTTGCTGACAGGCTGCTGGAGTCAGAGCTGCTGGCCCAGGGCCGTGGCCATACACAGACACTCAGGGTGCTACCTGCATGCTGCCAGGCTGTTTGTGAGTAACCCAGGTGGGAGCTACAACAGCTATTTGCAAGGCTCCCAGATTGCAGGGCAGGGGTGACACATCTACGCACTGGTCTGGATTGAATCCCGGAATGTCATATTTGATTTATGGTAAGAGCCCCCGAAACCACCCAGCATGGGTGCATGGAGGTTTCTGACTTTGTCTGGGTTGTCCAACCCTCTCTGCAATGGGTCATGACTTGGTTCAGCATGTTATCTGCCTCTTGCATCTTTTTCAGTTCTTGTAGGCATTTTTCCTTGATTGGTAAAGTAATAAATACTGCATCTACAAAACCTTCCATGAGCAGCTCCTATTATTAACTCTCTTGCTGTGACATGTCTGGGACTGGGGCCCTGGAGAGCATATTAGCTATGGTGAGGTTCTTCCCCAGCATAAGGGTACAGACACTCCCCGGGTTATGCAAGACCTGACTTACGCAAATTCGCACTTACGGAAAAAGTTCCATAAGCCAGAAATAGGATTTTCGAGTTGCGGAAATTTTTGCGTAACGTACGGGTATATGTTTCTGACTTATGAAAAATTCGAGTTACGCAAGGCTTTCCGGAACGGAACGATTGCGTAAGTTGGGGGGCATCTGTAATTGAAAACTGAACCTGCATGAGTCTCATTGGAAAATATTGTATCCAAGATGGTAACTGATCTAGTTTTTTTGAACCCATCAAAACGACTAGTGGTTTATGATCAGTTTCCACATGAAATTTTATGCCCACGAGAAAGTCTCTGAACAGTTCACAAGCCCATGTAGTGGTTAGGGCTTCTTCTTCTATTTGCGTGTAGTGCTGCTCTGTACTGGTGATTGCTTGTGAGGCATATGCCACTGGACACTACAAAGAAGGAGACTGTTCCTGAAGTAGGACCGCCCCTTTCCCACAGGATGAGGCATCAACTGAAACTGATGAGGTTTTATTTGGGTTATTCAGGGCCAAACGAGGGGCACTGCTGAGGTCTTGTTTTGTTTCTCTGAATGCCTGGCTCTGTTTAGTTCTCCCAATACCAGGAATTTTGTGGGCTCAGAAGGTCTCACAATGGCTTTGTCTTCTCTGCTAGGTGAGGTAGGAATTTCACCAGGTGTGTTACCATACCCATGAGTCAACATGCCTCCCTGACACTCTGAGGCTCCTTCTTGCACTTTCTCTGGATCTGGTTTGACCCCTGTTCCATCAATAATCTGGCCTAGAAACTTAATTTTGTCTTTTGAGAATTCACACCTGTCACTGAGTGTTATACCTGACTTCTCACGTCACTTCAGAACTGCAAAGAGATGTTGGCAATGTTGGGTTTGAGCTGATCTGTAGATAAGGATGTCATCCATTTTGCAGAGAACCCCTTCCAAGAATTGTGACATTTTCCTCAGGAAGTGTTCAGGAGCAGGTGATATGCCAAATGGTAGTCAATTGAAACAAAACCTTCCAACGGGTACTATGAAGGTGGTTAGCCATGCTGATTCTGCAGCAAGAAGTATCTGCCAGAATCCAGACTAAAAATCCAGTTTTGATAAGAATGTTGCTTCACTACGTTGTCGGAGGGTGTGTTCTGCGCAAGGGAGTAAATGCTGCTCTCTACAGCCATTCTCACTGAGGTTGGTAAGATCTACACAGATTCGAACCTTGTCACTTGGTTTTGGGACCCCTACTATGCCTGCACACCATTCTGTTGGGAAGTGTGGTCTGGAAATGACACCATCAGCTCCATGTAGCTGAGCTCTGCTTTTCACCCTGGGAAGTAAAGGGACGGAGACTCATCTAGGTGTCGACAGAGCAAATGATTTGTATTTGGTATTCTCCCCCTAGTTTCCTCAGGCCATGGAACAATTTCAGGAACCCTGTCTTCATCTTAGGATCTAGGTGCATGGTGACTGGTTCTATCCTTATTACTAAGCCTATGGCTGTGATTGTTGGGTAGCCCAGTAGAGCAGTTAAGCCAACTTCAATGTAGATCTCTTGGGACATAGTCTTCTCTCCTGGTTTCAGAGTGGTCAAAATTTTTCCTTTCTCATTTAATGGGGACTGTCCTGGGCCTTTTAATATCTTTTTTGGCTCTTGAGGTTTTGGTGCATTCATCCTCCTATAAGGTGATTCTGGAATCACTGTTACAGCAGCACCTGTGTCTATTTTAAAGTCTATTTCATAATTCCCCTAGATGATTGTGGTGATCCGTGGTGGTTCGTTGTGTTTTTCTTCTGTCTCCAAGATATGCAATCTCAGTATTATTTAGGTCTTCTTCAACTACGGCATTTAGACCAGTAGACTGCTGCATAATATTCTCTTTTTAGACATTTTGTGCATGTGGTGTCTCTTGCTGGACAAAGCCATTTGCTATGTGGTGATCTGTCACACAATGGGCATGCTTTCATGCTCCTGTTGTATTTCTTTTTCTTTGCATTGCTCTTTCTGGATCCCTTTGTCTTTGCACTGGTTTTGGGGGGAGTATTGTTTCTAGGTATCTTGAGTTATTTTCCTCACCATATCTATGGCTTCTACACTGGACCCTCCCTTTCCTTATTCTTGAGGAAAGTCTGTTGCTCCTTTACAAAATGACTTTGGAGGACTATGTTCTTGGCTATCTCTAGGGTGAGGTTAGGATTATTTTGGAGTCTATCGAATAGCTGGCTGTCCCTCAGCCCTCCAACGCCTGTCTCTGATAAATTCTTCGCTCATGTCCCCATATCTGGATTAGGATGTACAGGGCTGTTATGAATCAGTCACTGACTCCTCCTTCTCCTGCTTTTGTGGGTGGAAGCATGCTCTCTCAAAAATCCTATTGCAGCATGGCATGAAATACTTGTCCAGTTCTTCTTTAACTGTATTCAACTGTTTAATCTGAGCGGCTGTGAGGCTTCTGGAAAGGGAAATGTCCTCTGCTACAGGTCCAGCGGCGGTTCCAGGCACCAGCGCTCCAAGCGCGTGCCTGGGGCGGCAAGCCCCGGGGGGCACCCTGCCAGTACCTGCGAGGGCGGCAGTCAGACAGCCTTTGGCGGTGTGCCTGCGGGAGGTTCGCCGGTCCCGTGTATTTGGTGGCAATTCAGCGGTGGGTACGCCGAAGTCGCGGGACCAGGGACCTCCCGCAGGCATGCTGCCAAATCTGCAGGACCGGGGACCTCCCGCAGGCAAGCCGCCAAAGGCAGCCTGCCTGCCGTGCTTGGGGTGGCAAAAAAGCTAGAGCCGCCCCTGTACAGGTTCCATTGTATAGAGCAGGGTATTAACTTGTTTTCCTCTGATTGCTGATCTCAACCAGAAGCCAGACAAAATCTCTGGAAGCTGCTTACCCAGAGTGACCATCCCTCCGGGTGCTTTTTAGGGAAACAAACAGGTGTTATTGTGGGGCTCGGCTTAGCTTCATTATTTCATATTCTCTTATCACTCCCTGTTACAGCTCTGGGCTCTCTGTGTTTTTCAGCTCTTCTCTTCTTGTTTTACTGCTAGCTCTGTGCAGCTTTCCTGTCTGGGCTGGAGGATTTGTGACGGGTTTGGTCACAGAGACCCCCTTGGGACTGTCACCTGATGTGCTGAAATTACCTCTGAGCCCATTTTCCCTGATGGCTTGGGACTCTAGAACCCTGCCTTGTTGAGCCAGACACACTAGCTTGTTGCAACACAGACCCAGGTCTGAACCACGGCCCCAAAGCTGCAGACTCCACTCAGCAGGTTACCTATCTCCAGCACCCAGACACCCAGCTCCCAATGGGATCCAAACCCCAAATAAATCCATTTTACTCTGTATAAAGCTTATACAGGATAAACTCATAAATTGTCCTCCCTCTATAACACTGACAGAGAGATATGCACAGCTGTTTGCTCCTCCAGGTATTAATCACTTACTCTGGGTTAATTAATAAACAAAAGTGATTTTATTAAGTATAAAAAGTAGGATTTAAGTGGTTTCAAATAATAACAGACAGAATAAAGTAAGTTACCAAGCAAAATAAAACAAAACACGCAAGTCTAAGCCTAATACATTAAGAAACTGAATACAGGTAAATCTGTTCCAATAAGCTTATTTCACAGACTAGACTCCTTCTTAGTTTGGGCCCAATCCTTACCCCTGGTACAGTCCTTGTTAGTTCCAGCTCAGGTGGTAACTAGGGGATTTCTCATGACTGGCAGCCCCCTTTGTTCTGTTCCACCCCTTTTTATAGCTTTGGCACAAGGCGGGAATCTTTTGTCTCTCTGGGGCCCCACCCCTCCTTCTAAATGGAAAAGCACCAGGTTTAAGATGGATTCCAGTACCAGGTGACATGTTCACATGTCCTGTGAGACCCCAAGCCTCCATTCTTCCCGGCCCGACTCACACAACACAGGAAGGCTTGCAAGTAAACAGAGCCATTTACAACCAATTGTCCTAGTCAATGGGAGCCATCAAGATTCTAAACCACCATTAATGGCCCACACTTTGCATAATTACAATAGGACCTCAGAGTTATACTTCATATTTCTAGTTTTAGATACAAGAATGACACATACATATGAATAGGATGACCACACTCAGTAGATTATAAACTTTGTAATGATACCTTACAAGAGACCGTTTGCATGAAGCATATTCCAGTTACATTATATTCACACTCATTAGCATATTTCCATAAAACATATGGAGTGCAACGTCACATGCTTGTCTGTTTTTCTTTCTCCCTCCCTCCCTTTTGCATGGATGCTGTGTGATCTTTTGGGTCTTTATTCTAGCCTGTTCTGACACAATGTGGACTTTACAGAAACTCAGGACGCCATGGTGGAAGTGAACACAAGACTGGCTGTATTTCCTGTTTACGCAGGATGTGTGCCCCTCACAGCTCTATTTTTTTACAACTAACACCGCAGGCTTTAGAAATGGGAAGGGCAGATTTTGCTAATATCACAGAGGAAGAATGGCCAGGACTCAGTGAGGGCCTGAGCATGGAGCAGAAAGATAGTGACGGGTATTGAAATGACACCATAGTTGAAAGCCTGGTAGCATGGTAGAGCTGGCAATGGTGGCAGAGAAAGGAGCAGAAAGGGGAGGGTTAGGAGTAAGAGGAGAATCTCTGTTTAGAAAGACTGAGTTTGTGATGGTGGTGGGACATCTGCAGGAGATGTCTAAGGGCTTGTCTACACTACAAAATTAAGTTGACATAAGTTAAGTCGACCTACAGCCACCGCAGTAATTAAATCTGCTGTGGTGTCCACACTATGCTGCTTCTGTTGGTGGTGCGCATCCACACCAGGAGCGCTTGCACCGACTTAAGCGGGGCTCCAGCTGTCAGCCTTCGGGCGACGGGGCGACGGCTGTCACCCCGGGGCACCAATGTAAGCAACGCAGTGTCTACGCTGACACTGCACTGACCTAAGTACGTCAACCTAAGCGCTATGCCTCTCACGGAGGTGGAGTTATGAGGTCGATGTAGCGGGCGACTTAAATCGGCAGGAGGAACATTGTAGTGTAGACACTTACAGAGTTAGGTCGACGTGAGCTGCCTTACATTGACCTTATTCTGTAGCACAAACCAGGTCTGAGAGAAAGCTGGAGATGTACAATGACACAGGTTGGGGGAGAGAGGCAGGTTTGGTAATCATCCACAGAGAGGTGGTAGATGAGTAAGCTGAGAGTACACACGGAGACAAAAAGGAACTAAGGACAGAACCTTGAGGGATGTCAACTTTCTCTGAGGAGGGGGAAAATGAGGATAAAGGGCTAGTCATGATTCCAAAATGGTTTTAGATGTTCAGTGTGCAGCCAGGTGAAACAGACTCAATATTTTATAGTTCATCAAACTAATGGCTCATCTAACCTTTACCACCAAATACTTCAGGAGTCCCAAATGTACATGCTAAATGCCACGGTGGGCAGGCCTCTTTTTTACAGTGTTTCACTTAGGGTGGGGGAAAGACTATGCACAAAGAAGCCTATTTTCCCATCATTTTTGTGGGCCTCCGTTGTGTTCCAAAACAGGGCATTCTCTCTGGCAGCCGGCAGTTCTTCCTGCTCGATCCTGCAGTGAAGGCATAAATTCTGACTGAGAACCGTGCGTTTACAACATTATGGTCTGTTGCCGCAAAGCTGATTTTGATACCCTGCATTATGACTGGACCTTTAACTGAATAGGAGCAGCAGATAGGTTGTGAGCTAGGGAGCAAAGAGCTAGAAGAATTAGCAAATATGAGGATGGATATAGCCAGCCTGCTGGAACGTGTGGTGAGGCATGCTTCCTTTGGATCTCCTGATCTCTAGGGAGGTGAGGTCAGCAATATGGGATGAGAAGGAGGCAGAGAAAAGAAGACTTAAGGGAAGGGGAGAGAAGATGGTGTGAGATTCCTTTTCGTAGCCAGAGCTCAGAGAATCATCATTTCAATTCAAATACAATTTTGTTTCCACTTTATTCCTGACTGCATTGGGTGTGCATGCTGAGAGCATTCAAGCGCTTGCACTTTGCTTGTGCAAATACCCAGCACAAGTGACTTTTTAGCTTGAATAGTCACCCAAAGTGAACTGTGAATGTCAGCCCATCAGGTAATGGAAGCCATGCTGAAGAGATGGCTCCTGGAAGAGGCTGGCTGAGGCTGTGCCTGACTTTCCCAAACCTCCTCATCCCATGATAGTTTGACATCCACAAGGATGATGTCTCTAACACAGTGGCCCAGAGCCCTTTCTGCCCTGCAACGCTCACAGGCAATCTCGGTGAACATCCTGGACCTGTTCTTTTAGCTGGAAGTAAATACAGGGAAAATAAATGCTGACTGAGACCTCTTTTAGGTGGAAATCTGCTGAGATCTGACTTTCCTGAAAGATTCCCCAGCTATAAATACCATGAGAGCAGCTTTCTTACTGTTTTGGCACTTTGAACATATTTGCCCTTCTATTGTGCCTTCCAGCTGTGCATCTCAAAGCACTTTGCAAGATTGATGAATTATGCCTCATGACCTCCCCAGGAAGAAACTAAATGTTAGCCCCATTATACAGAAGGGGAAATTGAGGCACGGAAAGGGTGAAGAGACTTGCCCAAGATCATGCAGGAATCTGTTGACAGAGAAATGGAATCCACATCTCCTGGCTCCCCATCCTGTGTTTGAATCATAAGATTGTCTTTGGCTCCTATCCACGACGTGGGAGGGAAGGGGGTTAAACATAAAAAGTCAACTCAGCTGATTCGTTCATCTGGAAAAGATTTGGTTTGAGTGGTGTGCAGGTTCAGGTTGGTTTTCATTTATCCAAATCTCCTTTCCCTACCCAGCGTGGCCTAGTGGCTAGGGGACCAGACCGGAATTTACGAGATGTGTGTGTGTGTGGGGGGGGTATATTCCTGATGCTTCTGCTAGGTGACCTTGGAAGGGACTTCCTGTACCTCAGTTTTCCCATCTGCAAAATGGGGGGGAGGAAACTGACCTCCTTTGTAAAGGGCTTTGAGATCTACTGATCTCTAACCAGAGCTGTTTCATTGTTTGTATCCAATTGAGTTCTTGGTAATGTGGTCTCATGCACTGGATTTTATAGGGATTTAGGGTTGTGTGTGCTCTTTAATATTAATCAAGATTATTATTTTTTTGGTGCTGAATTTACGAGATGAGGCAGTGTTTGGAAATGGTGCTCTGTAGGAATTAATTCAGTTTTAATCAGTTGACATAATGATGTGATAAAAATGATCTTTCTGAACGGAGGTTAACCAGCACTTGAACGCCCCTTTCACACCATGTTATTTCAAGAGGGGGATTTTTATAGAAATACTGTTAGAGATGTTATTTAATCATGTATTTGCTTTCACTGTGTACACAGTTTTCAATGGGCTTCTCAGAATTTAATGCAGAGACGTTGTATTTATTTATTACTATTTATGGTGAAGTTAGTACCGCTGAAAGATACCAGATTGATAGGCTTGGAGGCTGCAGTAATCTTTTCATACCATCTGGGTTCAGTCGCAAGGAGCAGGACTAACACAGCCCAGTGTAACTTAAAAGGGAGGCACTGCTGTTCACCCCAGTAGCCTCTGTTCTCCCTCTTCTCAGTAGCCTCAACGTGCTACAGCACGTTGGTGAGTTGATGAGGCACGCGTGGGTTCTGAGGGTGGCAATTCTACAGTCACATGGGGCCAGATTCTCAGGTGTAAACTGGCATTGCTCCATTGATTTCAAGCTGAGGAACTGTCCCTTGAACCAGTCTCTGCCACTGGGAGGTGTGTTTGCAGCACATGTAGACATACTGCTATCTGTACCCACACCCCTATCCAGCGAGTGCAAAGCGACCTCAAGTAACAACAGCCGCGAAGCCACGGCTGCATGTTACTCAAGCTAGCTTTGTAGATCAAAGCCAGCTCACGTATGTCTACACATGCTACATTCACACCTCCTGATTGCAGCGTAGGCAGACCCCGAGACAAAGTTGTTTGGAGTTCCCCTTGGTCATAAGATATCTGCATCTGCCCTAGTTATAAATTTGAAGCAACAGTTCTCACTGCAAATGCCAAATTTTTGCAGTGATTGGGGAGGGGAAGTGGTGAGGCAGGTTGGATATCCAGAGTTCATTTTCAGGTGGACAGGTGCAAATAGATTTGGTGTCCAGGATCAGGTTGGGTTGTTCGTTGGGGAATTGTGGGCAGGTTTGGCAGCTGGGAGGTTGGATTAAGTTGCATGTGGGTTCACCAGCTGGAAGGAGATTCAGGTAAGTCATTAACGTTCACATGTGCTGCATGCAAATAGGCTGTGACGGTGGACACCATCTGTCAGTCAGAGTTGATTTTTTGCTTAAATAAATAAATGTACAATCTGGAGGGTACCAATGGTTTCCCCCATAAATTTAGCCTTTACTATGTGCAACCAGTTACCATTGCAAATTAGAGACATGGCTAAACCCAACATCATCATCTGAATCATCCCCTAAACTCCAAATCCAAATCTGAATTTTGAATTGACCTCTATTTCTATAAGGGACTGATCCAAACCTCCCAGAATATGGAGATATCAGAAATCCAGATCTGAATCCAAATTCTGTGGTTCAGGCCCATCAAGATGGGGCCATTCCAAAAGGGGGAGATGGGCTTACACACTATGGTGTCAAATGCCAAAAGGGACTAAATTCTCATTCAAGAATAAAATATGAAATCCACTCATCAGCTGCAGCCAATAGTCATGGGGATCACATGGTGCATTTGTTGCTTCTTTCAGACACAGAAACTGCCACCCAGCAAAAAAAATCTTTCCCCCAACAATTTCAGTCCAATTGCTAATGCTTCCTTGGTGCTTCTGGGGAAGGATCCTTCCCCAAGGACAAGTAAAATTTCTTCTCCATGGTATTGATGATGTGTATTTTGGTAGTGCCTAATGGCCCCCAGTAAAGATTGGGGCCCCATTGTGCTAGGCCCTTTGCAAACAGAGAAGACTGTCCCTGCACCAGAAAGCTTACAGTGTAAAAGACTAGACCAGAGGTTGGCAACCTTTCAGAAGTGGGGTGCCGAGTCTTCATTTAGTCACTGTAATTTAAGGTTTCACCTGCCAGGAATACATTTTAATGTTTTTAGAAGGTCTCGCTTTATAAATCTATATTATATAACTAAATTATTGTTGCTGTAAAGTAAATAATAGCACAGAAAGGTGAGGGGGGCGGGCGGCTGGTATCCCGGGCCAGCAGCGGGCTGAGTGGGGCCGGTGGCCAGGACCCCAGCTGGCATGGGGCTGGTGGCCGGAACCCCAGACTGGCTGCGGGCTGAGCGGGGCCGGTGGCCAGGACCCCGGCTGGCAGGGGGCTGGTGGCCGGAACCCCAGACTGGCTGCGGGCTGAGCGGGGCCGGCGGCCGGTATCCCAGGCCGGCAGCGGAATGAGCAGGGCCGGCAGCCAGGTCCCCTTCCGTTCGCCGGCCCCGCTCAGCCCGCTGCCGGCTGAGGGTTCCGTTCATCCAGGCAGGCAGCGGGCTGAGCGGAGCCGGCAGCCGGGACCCCGGCTGGCAGCAGAGTGCCACTAAAAATCGGCTCACATGCCGCCTTTGGTACACGTGCTGCAGGTTGCTGACCCCTGGACTAGACAGACAAACAGATATGGAACAGCAGCAAAAAAGCAATTCAACCAAAATGTGGTGTGAAGCCGTCAGTCCAGAATGGAGAGGAAAAATCATCCACTGCCCAAATTTTGGAAAGGGTTTTAGGGCCAGATCCTCAAAGGTGCCTAAATCCCATTGGAATCAATGGGAGTTAGATGCCTAAATACATTTGAGGATCTAAGCCTTAGTTTCTATCCAGGAGAGGGAGGGGCAATCCTGTGGTCCCAGATATTGGGATGGGTTGTTGCCATCTTTTAAAATGATTGAAAAATTCCTGTTTTCTTACGGGATGCTTGATTTTACTTTACTGAAATGATGTATGCCGGAGCCCCGATCCTGCAAACACGCCCCTTTTATTTCACTCCCATCAGTAATCCTACTCATTTCAATAGGTCAACTCATAATTATTATGATTTGCATTGCAATAGCCTCTAGAAACCCCAACCAACCTCAGAGCCCCATTGTGCTGGGTGCCCTGCAAACACAGCGAGAGACAGTCCCTGCTCCAAAGAGCTTAACCCCAGATTTTTAAAGGTATCACTTATCACTCTCCATCTGTACAGGACACAAGAAGTTATGCATATTTAGAGCACTACAGACAATGCATCTCTCATTGTCAGACAGATCCAGAGCTTCCCAGTCGTAGGGAAAGGGCAGCACGTGCACAGTCTGTGTTCATTTTTGGGTTATGTCTCATTTTAGTGAGCAAAGCATATGTCTCAAGATGCTAAATTACCCCCTCGATTGGTGTGTAACTAATGTAATTAAGCTACATTTAAGAGCTCTCCAAGGTGCGCCCTTTTCAGTGTAGCGTTTCACATTTTGTTCTTGCTTAACCATTATGCACCAGAGGCCTTTTACTACTGGAGGATGTGTCCAAATCAGAGGGTGTAAAACAAAGTTTCCATTGCATTCTACTGAAATCCCTGTTGTCAGGCGCTCGTGATGTGGCTGGCGGGATTTTTGCCGAGGGGCTATCCCCACTGGGCAACAGACAAACAGAAGGCTAGAATAATGTCCTGCTTTAACAACGTCCCCTGAGCAGCGATCTAGGCAGCAGGCAGCGGTGTTCCGCTGCAGAAAAGCCAGCGGAATGTACCTGGCGGACCAGCAAGTTTCAACAAGTTAGCGCAGGCAGATTATGGAAGCTGTTCTACTGAGCTCATGGAGCCCATTTAAACTCCCAAACAGAAGGTAATGCATTATTTGCAGTCTGCAATCATCTGTGTATAATGGAAATTGCCCACTCATAGGGGACACCGACCAGATCTATTCAAAGGCTGCCAAACATCCAGATTAGATCCCTGCCGTCTGCAGAGAAGGATGGGCGTGTAGCCAAATCTTCCCTTTTTACAGCGTGATCGTTTATATTGATTCTCTTTATTTATTTGTATTATGGTGATTCCTAGAGACCACAATGAAAAGATGGTCCCTGCCCCCAAAGAGCTTGCTAAGTATCCAACAACAGGTACAACAAGCAGATGAGGAGAGCGCAAGGTATGACTGTGATTGTTATAACAAGCAGCACTCACATGACTATATGACTCCAGACCTGTCCATGCCAAAGGATCCCAAGGCATTTTACACTGACAGATTTTCAAAGGGCCTCAGCATGAGCTACGCAGACATGCTCAGCACCTCAATACCCTTGAACTCCAGGGGGAGCTGCAGGTGCTCCATACCACCCAGGAGGCACTCAGCACTTCTCAGGATCAGGCCCAGAATTTGAGCCTGCAAATTTACGGACTCCAAGATTAAATGTGTGCATACACATGGGAGCTGCTTGCCTGGGACACCAGCTCCCTTCATGTGCAATGCTGCCTAGCAGGGACGTGTGAGATGGAACCCACTGCAGGCTGAACTGGAAGGAGACTGTTCACAAGTTCTCCCGAAGAGTCCTCCCCTGGAATCTGCTTCCCTCCTTGGTCCAGCAGGGCCTGGACTGGTTAGCTTTCTGGCCATACTGAAGTGCCCCACTAGGCATTTGGGGACAGAGGGCTGAATGATGGGGTAAGGAAATGGGACCAATGTGATGACTGCGATTAGAGTGGTAGGTAACCTTAAATACTCCACTGCTGGGGGAGGAGTTTATTATATTATTTAGAATTAAATGTCTGTTTAAACGTGGTAAACATGTCCAAAGCAGAGGACAGGCACTTGAAAGACTCCAAAGCAACTCAAATGATATTTCGGAACATGATAGCCCCACATCAGGAAAGCAGCCCTACTCAGGCCAGCACTTAAGTACATGCTTAATTTTAAGCACTAGCATAAGTTGCATTGAAGTCAGCAAGGCTTAATCATGTGCTTAACTTTAAGTGCTGTCCTGAACTGGGGGCCAGCGTGGGGATTTTTGTGCACACAGAGTGATTGCATGGACACATTTGGAGATCACTCTAGAAAACTTGGCCTTCGCTTGAAATCTTCCCGCCAGAGGCTCAATGCAGGAATTAATGGATAACCAATGTGCTGGGTGGTGGTTTACAGTCCGTGTAATACAAGAGGACAAACTAGATGACCAGAATGGTCTCTTCTGGCCTTAAAGAATCTATAACTCTAAGAATACGGACGGTGGTTTCAGATTCCAGATCTGGATCAGAATGTCCCAGCCTTTGTCAGTGAGTGAAGTCAGACTGGAAAAACCTCAAACTGTGGGAGGCTTCCCACAGCCCTTTGGGTAAATTTTTCAGATGTGCCTGAAGTGAGATAGGACCAGACATGCCTAACCTGTGAAAAAAACACAGAAATTGGGCTTGTTTTTAGCTTAATTGGCTTGTGAGTTGCTTGTTGGCTAGTTTATGGCTTGTAGCTTGTTTCTTGTTGTAGCTTCTTGCTTCTTTTTTTTTTTGATTGGCTCCCGGCGAGCGGGGGCAAGCAGGGTCATGGTGGGGAGAGAGTCAGGGGTGCACAGCGGGCCCACCACAGTCCCAGACTGCACACTGGGCAGATCTAGTCACATAGAGTGTTGGGGTTCTTAGGGATTGGCTTGTTTTGGCCTTGTTTTGAAATGGGATTAGCTTGATTTTTGGCTTATTGTGAAAGTTGGGGTGCTTATTTATCACGTGAAAGTTGGCAACTGTGGTTAGGACCCTAAATTTCTAAAGAGGCTCTTTGAAGTCAAAATCCCATTGATTTGCAATGAGACACTTAGGCTCCTAACTCACTTTTGAAAATGGGACTTAGGCACTTTTGAATATTTTACCCTTTGGATCAGTCCCTTTGCATGGTTTCAAAATACAGATCCAAATTTTACAGCTCAGACCCACCTATAACACTGTATACATCACAGTTCTGAAATGCAGCCACCTCTGAAGCAGAGCCCAAAACTATTTTAGCAGCTCACTAGAACAGTTCAAGAGGAACAAGACCTCTATCTGAAACCATGTAGAGAATAATACAAGGGAGGGAGACCACCTCTGCGAGACAGCCAGTTCCCATCAGTCCCCCTGTGTGATTGTTTCAGACAGATTTGGATGTGTTTTATTTTTAAAGCCCATTCCAGGCATCAGTACAGAAAGCCAGACATTAAAATTAATTAACTTTTTAATGGATTGCCAAATGAGCGCATGAAGGAAATGTGACGGATGTGTAATGTATTTAGAACTCAGTAAAGCCTCGCACAAGCTTCCTTGAATAATTCATTCCTAGGGGCTGTGGATGAGCCCTCTCCCATGGACTGAAATCTGGCTGGACCACCACAGATGCAGGGTAATGATGAACAGCAAAGCAGCAGGCGGTGGGGGCTGGCCGGTGGGGTGCCACCGCAGGGACGGCTGGCAGGCTCCGTTTTATTTAACATTGTCATTAATGAGAGGGCAGGAAGGCGGTGAACAGGGCCTGTCTCAAGTGCTGCACAGCTGATGCTATATTGGGAGGTGTTGCAAAAACGGGTGAGGATAGAGGAATAATAGAAAGGAGCTAGAAATATAAAGAGGAAATAATGCAGCGAGATTCCATCTGTAAAATAGATGCTAAATACAGGGGGAAATAATCCAAGGGCAAGGCTGTGATCCTGCTACTCACTTAGGAAGTGGCTGCTCACATGAGTAGTCCCATTGAAGGCAGTGGAAGTGCTCAGCCAGGGGGTGACAATCTAGGCCCACTGTTCATTAAGAGGCAGATATATGCAGCAAGATTGAGTCAATAAAGCACAGCCCTGAGCAGGGGGTGCTGGGGAACCGCATCAACTCAGGGGTGCTCTAGGGAGTACAGGTGCTGGCCAAGCCCCCCTAGAGGCAACCCCTCCTTGTCCTCCCTTTTGGGGAGCATCCATGGGGCATGCCCCTAAGGTTCTTCCCCCCTATGCCCACACAAGGAATGTCATAATCTAGACCTTGGAAAGTAGTAATGTGGCAGCTACTTGTGGATGACAGTGGGCAGCAAATTGGATTCCACTGTGAGATGGTGTCCAAACTCATGCCCTTTGGAGCATCATATTAGGGATGGCTTGTCATCAGAGTCTAGGGTCCAAATCCTTTCACATTGGTGGGGAAGATCAGTTCAGATCTCCAGATTCAAACCAATTCCCTCTGCTTTTCATTTCAGTTTCGGGTCAGAGCCAAACTCAGAAGTCACCTCTTTACTGATTCAGGGTGTGATGTGGTGAAATCATAAGCTGCTTGGATGAGATTTCCCTCCTTCCCCCCGTGAACCGTAATCTCACTAGGACAGTTCTTGAGCTAGCAGCACTGCTGAATCTGTCTCCAAACATTCACCCACTCCGTGAGAGTACACAGAGGCACCAACCACAGAGCAGGGAGATGGCCTCTCTTCTGGATCGAACACCAGTGACAGCACGCTTCTAGACTCAATTCTCCCCTGACGCGAGCTCTGCTCAGCACAGGGAAGGAAGTTATGGGTTGCTCTAGTCCAGGGGTAGGCAACCTATGGCACGGGTGCCGAAGGTGGCACGCGAGCTGAGTTGCAATGGCACTCACACTGCCCAGGTCATGGCCACCGGTCCAGGGGGCTCTGCATTTTAATTTAATTTTAAATGAAGCTTCTTAAAGATTTTAAAAACCTTATTTACTTTACATACAACAATAGTTTAGTTATATATTATAGACTTATAGAAAGAGACCTTCTAAAAACGTTAAAATGTATGACTGGCACGCGAAACCTTAAATTAGAATGAATAAATGAAGACTCGGCACACCACTTCTGAAAGGTTGCCGACCCCTGCTCTAGTCTAACCTACACCACCGGTATAAGGTCACAGTGGGACCCTACATCATTAGGGAACCAATTTAGCAGAATGGACTTCTGCCACGCACCTACCTCTTCTTCTTCTTCCCTAGGTACACCCATTATGCTGGGGCTCAGTGGAGCAGGGTTGGAGGGAGGTTACCAGTGGAGTTCCTCAAGGTTCGGTTTTGGGTCCGATTTTATTTAATTTATTTATTACTGACCTCGGAACCAAAAGTAGGAGTGGGCTGATAAAGTTTGCGGCTGACACGAAGTTGGGAGGTATTGCCAATTCGGAAAAGGATCAGGATATCCTAAAGGGAGATTTGGATGACCTTGTAAACTGGAGTAATAGTAATAGGATGAAATTTAATAGCGAGAAGTGTAAGGTTATGCATTTAGGGATGACTAACAAGAATTTTAGTTATAAGCTGGGGACTCATCAGTTGGAAGTAACGGAGGAGGAGAAGGACCTCGGAGTCCTGGTTGATCGCAGGATGACTATGAGTCGGCAATGTGACGTGGCCGTGAAAAAAGCTAATGCGGTCTTGGGATGCATTAGGCGAGGTATTTCTAGTAGAGATAAGGAGGTGCTAGTCCCGTTATGACGGGTTGGTTCACAGAAACCCACTTGGGAGCTGCCAGCTGATGTGCAAAGGCTACCTCTGTTTCTATTCTCCCCTGCCAGCTACTGGTGGTTCCAGCACTCAGTCTTGCTGAAGCCAGACACACCTATCTGCTCCAGACACAGACCAGAGTCTGAACCACCTGTCCCAAAGCTGCAGGGTTTACCTGAGAACAGCTCACAGAAGTCTGCTTGCCCTTAGCACTCAGATGCCCAATTCCCAATGGGGTCTAAACCCAAATAAATCCGTTTTACCCTGTATAAGCTTTATACAGGGTAAACTCATAAATTGTTCGCCCTCTATAACACTGATAGAGAGATATGCACAGCTGTTTGCTCCCCCAGGTATTAATACATACTCTGAGTTAATTAATAAGTAGAAAGTGATTTTATTAAATACAGATAGTAGGATTTAAGTGATTTCAAGTAGTAACAGACAGAACAAA